>VWYN01008147.1:221908-250691 GCA_013400075.1 Hippolais icterina
TGCCCGTGCCGCTTAAAATTATTTGAATCGCACCAGTAGGAAACTGAACGCTGCACTGTGGTGTTGTCTGCTTGAAAGTAACCAAAGAGCATTTAAAAAAAAAATAGTTGTAAATAACAGTTGGTTTTGTTATCTACAGAATGAGAGCTGTTCCAGTACTGCAGGTGCTGGCCGACAATTTCAGAGCTGGAAGACCAAAGCTGAACGAACTAAGAAAGTTGAATTCATAAGAACTGCAGAAAAGCTAAAAACTCAGTAAGTTAAACACTTTATCAAAAGTATGTTTTAATTCTGTTCTGAAAGTAACATTATTACCTCGAAGTTCAAAGTAAGGATATATGGTAATGAAATCTTTCCTTAGGCTATTGTGGTTGTTACAGTAACTCAGGATAGGCTTATAAGGTCCAAAATGCCCCTTTGTTTGAATTACCATTTGGACTTAGATCAGTCATGTATTAAGAATTTAGTAAGAGTCGCTGCTCTCAGGTGCACCGAAAATGAAGTGTGTGTGGCACAATTGAGTTCTCAATCTTCCTACTTAGCTGTGCTTACCCTCTAAGGATCTAAAGCCCTTAAGACAGACCAACAAAAGGGGAACTGCTACAATAGAAGATTGAAAGACTTCATCTAGAATATCTAGGCCACTGTTTTGAAAACAAGGGTTCAAGACAGCTCAGATACATAAGTGATTTAAATCTGCTTCCCCACATCTTGACCGAGTACTGATAACAACTACACTGGCAGCTGAAAGAACAGGGAGTTTTCTTCTCGAACAGATGAGCTTTATGGGGAATAGCTAATGCAGCCATCTGACTGAAGGAGAGCTTTGTGAATCCTGATTGAACAGAGCACTTAAGTCTCACACCAGTGTTTTACACTGTGTGACTGAATCGAGTTCACCTTGATTACCCTGGATCCTGGGTTACAGCTCAAAATTTCACTTCTGGGTAATATAAATGTTCCCAAGCCACTCAAAATGAGGCATGCTGTTTAACTATGGCTCAGTGTCCCTCTGAAGTGTCTGTGCTGGGGCTCCATCTAGGTGTGCCACTTCATTAACACAGCCTGCCTGAACTTTTGAGGGAAAACTCTGACAAGGCTCCCAGAGAGAAAACATTCACATAAAATTTCAGTGATTTCCTTGTTAATTTCTTGTTAAAGTTCTTGAGTTACTGTGGTGTGTAGTCTTCTAGCTGCAGAAATATTTTCTTTGAAAACAGTTTTAGAACAAACCAGGGATTTGTATAAAATCTTAAGCCTGTTAACACAGGTTACTCACTAACCTTGGAAAATCTTGGGGCTTTTCTGAGTATTTGTGCCTTACTTAGTGTGGCACCCTTTCTTCCTAGGCTTGCGAATATAGAAAAAGGCAAAACTGGACACCTTTATAATAGGAGGAGTGATTTCAGCATAGAATACAGATTACTAGAGGATCTGGAACACAGCATGACTGTCAGCAGGAAAATGGAAAGTAAGTGAGGTTTTATTTGGGCTTGTTTGCTTTTTATCCTTTAATATACTGTTGTTTTTGTAAATGGTTTAAAAATTAGTAGTACAGATGGATGGGTTCAGGTGGAAGATAGATACTAATGTGGTATTTCACCATGTGTTTATAAACACACAATTCATTGCAAAATTCAGAAGCGTAAACATTTTGGGCCTCATATGTTATTAACTGTGTTCTTTTAATCCTCAATATAAAACCACTGTGGTGGAAAGATACTGTTCAAGAAACTTTGTGTGTATATTGCAATTTTGTGTGTATATTGCAAAACCTAATGTAGTCTAGCTAAGGTACAGTAAAAATATTCTTACCTCAACATTCTTGCACTGATTGTTGCCTTTAAATATCCTCTTAAACTGTTCTGTGTTTGCATTTTTTGAGTTTTTGGGCAATGAATATTCCTAGCTCAAATAGTGCTGTGAGATGGTACACAGTCTGTCCTAAGAGTATCTATTCCACTTACAGACTGTAATATAGTTCAACAAACAAAGTTACTCCCTTTACTCACAGTACTTGAATTCTTCCAACAATAATCACATAAATCATGCTGTGCCATCTGATACAGATCAAAGTAAGTTGAAGAAAGAAAAGGAACATAAAAACAATTGAAAGTATACTTTTTTACGAATTTGCGCATGTTCTGATATGCACCTTTTATTTAAGGAATCTTAGAATATCCTTCACATCTTGCAGTCCTTAAGAAATGTAAATTTTTGAGGAATGATCAAGCTAATAAGTTAGAATTTTTTCCATGAGTAAGAAGAGAGCACAGCATATGGATGAAAATGATGCTATGAGATAATAAAGAGGACAGTGATGAGAGCACTACATGTCAGATGTGAAGGAATATATCGTAAAAGATCCAAAAGCCTACAAACTTCCACCAAATTCCCATTTATTATGTTGAGATCTTTCAGCATGATCTGTGTGCTTTAAGATTTTCTGTGGTCTCAGCAGGAACTTGTACTTTCCTTAATCCAAATCTGTTAGGATAGAAGATACAGCTCCTTAGTATCTAAGATCTAGCCAGAACTTCACCCTCTTCAGCAATGTATTTATGGACTCAGGAGGAGCCAAGTGGTAACCATGTAAATAAGTGCACACGTACTTGGAGCACATGAAAACATTGATTCTTCACTATTTAACACAACAAATAAATTAATCTTGTTGAAGTAGTACATTCATATACACTTTCAAAGTTTGCTTTCTCTGCATAAATGGGTGTTTTGAAGCCTAGGTCAAAGTCTGCCTCAAAACTGTAGAAGCATAGGTGATATTTTCAAAGCTCCCATTTCTAAATGGGAGCTTTGAAAATTTAAAAAAAATTAAAATCTGCTGATGCCGTGTAGTGAGCTAACATGGGCCGCGTGGTCAGCTATGTGCAGTTACCAGTTAAAATGCTTAGTATTAGGGCAGTTTCTTATCATCAAACAGAATTTGTGTCCCTGCTTAGATCAAACCCCTGGTTTATTTTGGACACTTCATTGCTCTTGTTCTTTTACTGAACTTAATGCACAAAGAAACTGTTTGAATTATCAGCACTTTTGTTTAACAGAAGCTAAAATCCTGCAGCAGCTATCAAAAATACAAAGCAATGTGAAGAGACTTCAGCAGCAATTAAAAGAGGTGAAGCCTACACCAGAGTGTAAGTCACGGCAACAGATTTAAAAACGTTTTTCTCTATAGATGGGTTTCTTGCATAATTGTCTTTCTCCTGCAGACTTGGGACACTCCTCTAGTCTTTATGATTTTGCAGGAATCTGGAAAGAGAAGACTAAACCTAGAAATTATAGAAACCTAAGAAATGGTGAAAGATCATGGAGTTCTTTGTGGAAACAGAAACTTACTTTGTCTTACAAGTGGTGTGTGTTGGTTCCTTGAGGCCACTGAAAGTCAGATTTCCTATCTGTAACATTTGCCTTATGCAAAATAAACTGTGTATTCTACTACCATGTAACTCCCTTTGATCTGGTAAAAGGTCACAGAGTAGGTTCTATAGGGAACTCATTTCTAGCCACCACATGATTTGAAATGTAAATTGGAATATTCTACAGAAAATGCTACAGCAGTTTGTTCAGTTTGGATGTTTGAAAACCTTTGGAAAGTAGGCTCTGAAAGAGCCGTCCTCATGTGGTACCTACCACCCTTTGTGGAGCTCAGGTTGAAGGCCTCCTACTAGCTGAGGGCTTTCTGATGCTAGCTAAAATGCATCCCATTTCATTTATTCAGTGTTTTATCCATTAAAAATCATTATCTTCTTACACTCTTATTCAAGATACTAAGAACTAACAAGGCATGAAAGCTGAAAATGAGGTTTCGTTTATATAACTTTACCAAAATACAGATTAGTTAAACGGTGCATTCGATGTGTCCATAGAGATGTTGTACTGATTTAGAAGAGATTTTAGTCTAATAATATATAATCTAATCTAATGGATGGATTTTCTTCCACTGCAAAATATATCTTCTGTGGACAGGTGTATTACTGCCTTAGGTCAGGACTACAGCATGCTGACAGTACAGGACAAAGACTTACTCTGATGTTTCTTTCTCAGCTTTGTAAAAGTAGTGGCCTGCAGGTTAAATAGGATTGCTGTAGTCCAGTATAAACCAGAACTGAGTGTCCTTAAGTCACTAAACGCATTGCTATAAAAAACAAAAGTGAAACTCCAGGATCAGTCTGTCTTATTTTGGGAATCAGTTGAAGGTTAGTCAAGGTGAGACTTCTTTAAGGGAAATAAACATTTATACAAATCCAATTAGCTAAGACCTTTCATAAACATAATAAGAATTTATTCAAATTCTTATTTGAATAAATAAGAGTTTGTCTTTTAAGGCTGCTTGAGATGGAAATGCATGCATTTTTGTACACAGAAATATGTGTCCTGAAAGTCTCCATAAGTCCTGCATTTCTGGATAGTGCTGATCAAGACTATAGACTTCTTAAGTTACATAATTTTTTTCTTCTTTTCCTTTTTTAGTTGTTGACAAGATCAAGGAAATGATGGAAGAAATTGAAAATGCAATCAATGCTTTTAAAGAGGAACAGAGGCAAATGTATGCTTATACATGCTTCAGCTACTAGAAAAAGGGCTTTCATAAGACACAATGAAAACTTTGCATTAATCTAGCAAACTGCTCTTATGATTTACTCTTCTGGTAGTGATTTCTGTGGTATGTAAATCAAAGCACAAACTATCAGCATTAGAATCTTGATAAACTGCCTTTTAGAGAGGAAGTTTATATAGCTATTGCAGCATTCCAATGTCATAACGATTTGCCTATGCATAGGCTTTTTAGAGCGGCTGAAGATTGTGGGGGTTTTGTTGGTATGTTGTCTAATTGGGTTTGGGAGGTTTCTTTTTCTCTCTACTGGTGTCAGGAGGGGATTGAGTTAATTGTATGCATGCCATAAATGTTCCTTCAGTAAGAAGGTAACTTAATTCTCACTGTGTAGGGCTTTATTATCGGATCATTACAACTGTGCTGTTACCACTTCAGTTCTTAATCTTTGAAGAATAGCTCTTGTGTGGCATTGAACAATTCTAAAATTCATTTTTGGTGAATAGACAATGAATACTAGATTTTTTTTCCCTATGTTTCAGTGTTTGTCTCTTTTCAGATATCAACAGCTTTTGAAAGAGGAAAAAGCTGTCATTAATGAGCTTAGTCTCTTTGAAAGAAAAGTGGAACTGTGGGCATTAGGGAGTTCAACAGCAGAAAAAGTTTGGAAATTACCATCAGCCAGGATCACAGTTGATAGAACACTGGAAAATCATCTACCTCAAGAAGTAGTAGAGTTTGAAAGATTTCTTCAGCGAACAGGGGGGTGGCAAGGAGGCTCGGATGATTATGATCATCAAAATTTTCTGAAAATACGGACAAAATATAGAGGAAGGCTGTCTTACATGGATGAAGCCCTTGAGTATCTTAGCGGAAGAACAAAAGAAGATATAGAACAGCATGATAAGTGGTATCAAGAATATGTAATTTTACATGAAAGAAAGAAAGAGGTAAAATAACCCCCCTAAGGCTTTTGAAAATTTCAGAAAATGAACTTATTTTTGAAATGTATACTTTCTTGGTTTTGTATGTGCCTCTCTGGTAGTAGTGCTAGGTAGATTTCTTTTACAGTTGATGGTATATAACTGAGGTCTTTAGCACCTCCAAACTACCAAAGTATTTTTAAAAATAAATAATTACAAATAAGCAAAGCCCTAACAACATAGAGAAGTGGGCTGTGTATTGCCAAAGTGTGTTATAAACGCTTTTGAACTCAATGATCTAGCAAGTTAGGTGCCAAGCCCAGAGCAGTTAGTGATCCTGTCTTCCTGTTACATTTGTTTCTAAGAAAGCCTGTCCCACTGTGTAAGCAATACACCCAAGACAGACTGACATGCAGAATTAGGATTCCCTCAAGAACTATCCAAGTAAAAAAAGATACTGACATAAGAGCTATTATAAAACAGTGGGTTAATTGGAAAAAAGTTAGAATTGAAATAAGTTTACTTAATAAGTAACTGAAATAAGTTTATTAATAAGGCATATAATATCAACATTCATAACTACCCAAAGTTATTATTATTGCTATAACTGAATCAGTTTTAGCAGACATCTATTAAACCTGCTTGTGTGATCCATAAAATAGGGAAAAAATAGAGAAAACACATATAGATGCTTTTTGGTTTTAAGTTTTTCCTTCAGTAGACTTTTAATTCCTATGTGCATTTTGTGTCCTTGGAACAAATGTCTTCATCAGACTGAATCAATGTGAATATGTAACATTTCCATGCAAACCTTGTTTTTTTTTTCCTATGGTCTCTTGCAGTCAATTAAAAAGTGGAAAGAAAGGCAGCAGCAAGAAAAAGAAAGAAACTTAAAGGAGAAAGAGAAATCAGAAAAAATACTCAAGGAAAGACGGCTACAGCGTGAAGAAGCTCAGAAGCAAAAAGCAGAAGAAAGAAAAAGAAAACAAGCTGCAGTTGAAGTCTGTAAGAAACAGAAAGCAGTAGCATTTGCAATAGATCAAGCATCACAACTAAAAGTAGAAGAGAAAAAGCAACAAAAAGAGTGCCAAAGCCATGTGAAGTTACTGTTAGAAAGGAATACTTTGCAAAAAAAAGTAGAGGAACTTGAAAAGCCTGAAAATGAGAAGAGAGAGGAAACTGAAAAGGAGGGAAGGAAGAAAATTGGTGCAGAAGAAATTTCTAAGTTTCAAGAGCATGTGCGTAATTTCATCTCCATTTTTGCATGTCATTTTTTAAAATTTGATACATCCTCCTACAATATAATCAGTTAAATAGGTTTTAAAATCCAAGCGTCGTTCATCTAAATCCATTATTGATTCATTACAAATAACCTATTGCAGACAAACAGTATGAAACTTGATTTTAGACAAAGATGCTCCTTTTCTTCAGTATCTAAATTCTACAGAATTACTCAAGCTCATATTTCTTTACCCATATAGAAGTGGTTTTATTTCTTAAGTAAATAATTTATTTGGGAAAAACTATTTGGTCTATGCTGCCTAAGAAGACGTCAGAGGACCTGGGTGTTGTATTCAGATGGGAGGCAAAAAGAGTTGTTTGAATATCTTGTGGGTTTCAGTACCTATTAGATAAAGTCAGATCCCATATCAATGTAAATGCTGGAGAAATTGATATTATTGTCAGCGTTCACACTAAAGTTTTATAAACAGAATTGAAACTACTACTATTTTTTTTTTTCCAAGCCATGTAACTGTAATTTGTTTGTGCAGGACAAAGCTATAGCAGGTAGCTGCCTGAAACCTTATGCTTTACTATTACAATAATTTCAGAACAAAAACCAACCAAAAAAGCCAAAAACAAGCTATGAAAATGCAGCATGTATATTTTTATATAATTTGTTTTACTTCAAAGAAAAGTTTGCTTTTCCACTCATTATGTTTCAGGATCTACGTAAACTGGAGCTAAGAGTTTTACAGAAACATGCTAAAGAGGTAGAGAAACAAGAAAAAGAAAAAAGAATGCCAAAGTTAAGAGAGAAGGTAACTTTTTGTTTAACCAGAGATGTGTTCAGCTTGGTGGTTTAAGCAGACTTTTTTTTTATTGCTCTAAAAAGCAATGGTTTTTAATTATCTAAATGGTTGATAAGGAAAACAGAAAGTCATGCCTGTTATCAGTAGACAAAATTGCAGCAGGCAGAGTTGTTCCTGTGTTTAAAAAAACGGGGGAAAAATCTCTAGAATTTATGTATGTCATGGCAGTATTTCACTGCATAAGGCCTACAGATCATAAAAGTAAGCTGCAATATGGGTGGTAGCTTTCATTTTTTCAAATAATTTTCTACCATTGGTTAAATAAGTAGGCTGTCTCCCAGAAGTATTTTGCATGCACTGGGTTCTACAAGAATTTAAACTTTTAAGTTATTAAAATTTAATGACAGCAAGTGGTCTTATTGTCTTCTGTGGTGAAGATGAGCATCACGGAACTCCTTCTGTGAAGAACGAAAGACTAATTATTTTTGGTTGTTTGTTTCACTGTGAGGTCGAAATTCGGGTCACCAGAGACCCATCCAGGTTGAACAGACCTTCCAAGCGCTGGGAGGAGCACAGGCAAGAGATGGCACCAGCAGCTGCAGAACCGCTGTTGCGCGTTTCTCAGAGGTGAGGACGGGGGGCCCATGGACGTGCAGTCTGACACAGGTGCACTTTTATACTTTATGCCTTTTTTGCTTTGTTGTCAGAGCTGTCCCAGCCTGGAGAGGAGGGTCGTAGCTTCGCGCCAGCCTGTCCCTGTCGCGGGACGAAACAGCAGCCAGCACTTCCCAGGAGCCGGCACAGAGCTGGCTTGACCCACGGCGTGTATTACCTCTATATTTTCGGAGTGTTTGACGCGCCGGCTGTCAAGACTGGCCGGCCGTCACGTTCCTTGGCATTAAAAGCGCGTTTTCCTCGCAGCTGGTTGTGGCGGACCTATCCCCAGCCGCAGTGAACTGAGACGCCCCTTTCCTTTCCCCTTCCGTTTTCCCGCCCCCGGGCGGGCTCCGCGGGTGACGCGATCCGGGCGCGCCGGGCGCAGGCAGCAGCGGCAAGATGGAGGTGGCGGCGGCGGCGCCGGCGCCGTGCCCGGGAGAGCCGGAGCGGCTGGACTTCCTGCGGGAGCGGCACGTGCGCTTCTTCCAGCGGTGCCTCCAGATCCTGCCCGAGCGCTACTCGTCCCTGGAGACCAGCAGGTAGCAGCGGGCCGGGCTCCTCCGGGCGGGACGGGCGCCGCCGTGTCCGCCCGGCACCCCACGGCCGTCCCGGGCCCAGCCGCGCTCCTCTCCCGTCGGGCGGTGACGGGAAGCCCCTCCCGGAGCGCTGCCGCCTCCGGGGGTAGGGAGCAGAGTCCCGCGGCCAGAAGGAAAAACACCCCTGTAAATCTGTCCACCAACAGACGGCTCCCAAAAAATATGCGTTAATGTAGAGGTGTAGTCACTGCTCGCGTAAACTGCTTGACATCCACGAGGGAAGACTTGTTGATCCTTCTAATCTGTTTTAAATCCAGTGCTTCACTCTCCTAATCTGTCCTGGAAGCCATTTTAAAATAAATCACTTAAGCTTCATTTCAGCACGCAGAAGACTCTTGTTCCGTGTAACAAATACTTTTAAGTCTTCGTTACCTAGTATAAAAGAGAAAATGCTTGTGAAGTATGTTCCTCACTTTGAATTGGAGGAACATTTGTTCCTCTAATGGCTTCAAAATGTACTTATTTGATATTCTTCAAGTCTTCACTTAAGATAGTTAAATGAAGGTGTAAGAATACCAGTAATGTGATTATCAAGCTGCAGCTGGTAAAATGTTGGGGACATGTAGATGGTTTTATAAGCTAAAATAGTAAGATTCTTTCCACTTCGTAATGTCCAGCAAGTCATCCTGTGAGGAATGCTCCATGGCTTTGATAGGTCATTGTGCTTTATTTCGGTTGAGAGCGCAAACACCTGGCATAAACATGTAAGGACTAGAACAGATAGTGCTGAGCCGTGTGTTAAATAACACAACTTTATATTGAAAAGTTAGAAATGGAAGTACTGGAGAGAGGCCAGCAGAGGGCTTCGAAGATGGTTAAGGGACTGAAACATCTATCCTGTGAGGAAAGGCTGGGCGAGCTGGGCCTGTTCAGCCTCAAGAAGAGATGACTGACCGAAGAGAGGGTCTTATCAATGCAATCAAGTATGTTAAAGGGTAAGTGGTGAGAGGATGCGGCCAGACCCTTAAAGTGGTCCCTGTGACAGGGCAAAGGGCAGCAGATAGAAACACAGGAAGGTCCATCTCAATATGAGAAAACACTTCCTCACATTGGGGGTGACTGATCGCTGAAACAGACTGCCCAGACAGGTTGTGGAGTTTTCTTCCCTGGAGATACTCAAAACCTGCCTGGACACAATCCTGTAGAAACTGCTCTGGATAAACCTGCATTAGGAGAAGGAGGTTGTAATAGATGATCTCCAGAGGTCCTTTCCAACCCCAGCTGTTCTGTAATTTTGTGAAATTTTGGTTGCAGAGATGTAAATCATTTATTCATTAAAAATTAGCTGCTGTTTCAGTCTGCTTTCTCATTTATTTTAGGTGACTGCAAGGGGAAGTATAGGCATCCTATGCTCAGCTGTGTACAGGCCTTAAAATTACCACAGCATGCAGATGTACTAGAGCCATAAGACAAACAGCTAACCTTAGCCCCACTAACACTTGAAAACAGCTAAAGAAATGGGATGTCTTCAGCCTAGAGAGGGAACGATCTAATCAGAGTCTTCCATTGGTAGGAAACTACTTACAAAGAGTGATGCAGGTGTACTGTTCGCAAGGACCGTGGTGATGGGCCAGGAGGCTGTGGGAATGAGGTACTTTGGGGAGAACTGTTTGGCTGTAGGAAAAATGTCCTTCACTGTTAGAGGAGTTAACCATGAAAAGCTTGCCCATTGAAGTGATGGAGTCACCTTTGAGGATGTGGCGTCTCAGCTCGTGGGTCATCTCTTCTGAGGCCCTGTGCTCTTCAAAAGGTGGGACCAGTGATGTTCAGAGGCCCTTGACAATGTAGACATGTTCTGCAGGGGTGCACACCTGTCTGTTGACAAATTCCAAGCAGGGGATTGAACCATAAATTAATTGTCTCCAGTTTGACTTCAAGGGTATTAAGTTTCCCTTTTTGCCATGTTCAAGGTCACTAAGTTTAGCAAACCTTGGAGCTGATACAGCTGTAGAAAGAAATTCTGTTACCCTTTTATTGGAATTGGAGTGGTTCCATTTTGACTTAGACGGGGAAACTCAACTAAATTTAAGGGAGATTTGTTAAATAAATTAAAAAGGTAATTTGTCAGATGGGTTTTTTTCACTGCAGTAGAAAATTGTTCTTACCAGACAAGGGTGGTAGAGAGTGAAATTTTCCTCAATGTGCTGGTGCATTCCAACTTAAGCTGTAGGTTATCCAACAATAATGGAGAATAAAGAAATTTCATTTCATGTTCTCTACTCAGCTTCTTGCCTCAAAGCCTGTGTAATTATTTTCATCTGTAGTTACTTAAATGCAACAGTAGTTGCAGCAAGAGTAGTTTTTAAGCATCTTGACTGATAGCGTTTCATACACACTGAGGTTTTGCAGGAGAATGCCACTTTCCAGGTCTCTGAAGTCTTTAAGATTCTGGTACTTCATGGTGCTCTTTGTAGCACACTTAATCATTTTCTCAAATTTGTCACTTCAAATGCTTTCTGAATTCTGTGGAACTGTAGTCTTTGTCCTCGCTTGAAGACAAAGGTGTCTGAATCTGCCATGAGAAGTGTCCTGTTGACTGACCTCTGTGAAAATGGCTGTAGATAAAGTTTTTACACTTCTTGGCATGTGGCTGTCACCTGAGGTGCTGCTAAGAGTTGTTTTGCTAGAACATATGTCTGTTAATTTTCTGTGAGGGAAGATAGCATATGGAGTAAAGATGCAGTACCTAGGTGGCTGTAGTGCAACTTGTATGTGACCAGTGGTGCCAGACACTCTTTCCCACCATAAATGAATTCCATTACGCTACCGGCTGTTCTATAGTAGTGCTGGAGACAGACAGTCAACTCTGAATAAGTGAACTGAACCCTGACTATATGTAAAACCACTTTTAAGATTCATATAGCTGACATATGCATTTTTAACTGTAGATGAGATACCTTGTTGTCTGTTGTATGTATAGCCTTGTGGTTTTGGACCTGCTTTGCAGCAGTTTCTAGTGCTGATGTTGGCATATTGTTTGTGCCTCACTGGAAGTAATTTAGTTGGGTAAAATAGAGTGAAAATGTCTTTTTAATAGTTCTAGTAAAAGATTGCCAGTGTTTGTGAAAATCAGAATGCACAGGCAGCATTTCAAATAAATACTTTATTGTAGGTGAATGGTAAATACCTTGGGTTTTTTTTAATTAAAGTGATGGGGTTTTTTAATTAGTTATTTATTATCCAGGATCAATGGTAAAAGTTGATATAAGCCTTGAAGTGCTAATTTTGCATTTTGGAAGACAGTTTCTTAGTCATCAGAAGGGTTAAAATTTACTCTTGTTCTACATAGAAATACTTTTGTGTGCAGCATACCTTTTTTGGCTCTCTCTACTCAAAAAAATGATTTGAAATGATAGATACATATTTTACCAGTCCACTGTTAGGAATGTCACCCTAGGAGGTTGTGCCACTGTATTGAGATTAGCATCTGCTGCATTGTCATTTCGCTGCTATGTTTTAATTAGAATAATTCATTTGGATGTGTGCTTTGGGCTGACTCACATCACCATTTTTTCTGTGGTCTTACTGTTTATGGTTCTGATGCAGAACCTCAGGCAGAAATTAAGTGGCTATGAAGGCTCCTATCCACATCTGTCTCTTCAGACACCTACTACTGGTGGCCAAGATGGCTCACCAGGTCATGAGGTAAATACGAATTACAACTTAATCTCATAAGGAAAGTTGGTATTTACTGTTGGTTTTCCTTGGCACACTCAATTGTAGTTTCTACATGTGTAGCAGTTGTTTCACAAGCCATCATCTCATCTGATGTAAGGAGAACAAGAATTTCAAGAAGGATCAGCAGACAAGTGTGGGTGGCAAAATATACATTCACCTAATTTTAGTCTGACTCAGAACATCCAAGGTACCATTACATGAACATTTTCTCTCATAGCGATTTCTCCCAAGTTCCTAACCCAGTGCTGTTGCTTTGGTGCTCTGTCAGAGTGAGTAATGCACTCTCGGAGGGCCATGGCATGGGTGGCTGCAATGGGTTGAGTTAAAACAAACCCAGCAACGGAAGTGTTAGTTAGCCGGAATGATAGCAGCCATTCATGGAATGAAGCAAGTTGTAGAAAGAAAGGACATTCAGCATGCTAGCTACTCCACTGTTCTGTTGGATACTTGAATGTGTCATGCTAAGGCAGTCATCTAGGCTGCTTTACACCTAAGGACCAGAAATAAGTACCTCTAGATGTTAATTCATCCTATATGCCTGTTTATGTGTTGTTTGCTTACAAAGTAGGCTTTGCTGTTTGACATCTAAGCATCTGAAATTGGGTTTGGGACACAATGAAAAGTAACTTACTGTAGTTAAGGGTTTCCTTGCATATGCACCTAATACATGTTTAGGGGATTGTTCATGTAAGAATTTTTCACAGAGAACTAGTGCTCCATATGTTAATACCATAACCTAGTTTACTTTGTAGTGGGTTGTTTTGTTGGGCATTTCTTTCAGGTGAACAGGCCCTTAGGTAAATTTTTAGTTGACATATCATTATTATATAAAAGGAGGGGCAGCTTATATGAAAAATCTTGTTGAGGCAGAGAAATATTTTTAGTACAAAGTACATTATTTTGTCCTGTAGATGACTTTCATGTATTCTAAGCTGGGCTTTGTATTGCACCACTGTCAAAGGCTGAAAATTCATAGATGTGTCTGTTGCTGCAAACATTTGTTAATTTCCCCATGATATTTATGGTGGGAAGTGTAAGTCTTATCTTTTTCTTTTAGGTTGACAATTGCATTTTTCGCACTCTCTGGTCTGGATATGTTGGATTCCTTAGATGTGGTGAACAAAGATGATATTATAGAATGGATTTATTCCCTACAGGTCCTTCCCACAGAAGACAGTGAGTGAGTTTTTAGTTTTTTTATTGATATTAACATTTTTACTTTTGCTTTTTACTTGGGGAATAGTGGATGGCTCTTGTTTTTATAAAATACAAGGTTGACCTTCCTAAAGTGCAGACCTGATAATTTCAGGTAGTGATGTTGAGTAAATCTTGGATGTAAATCCCTCACAAGTAATAAAGCTGGAAAAAAGCAGGAATTAATTTGAAGATAAGCCAGTATAAAATAGTATAATAAAGCTTCACCTTTAGGCATTTCAGAGGAATGTTTCACCGGGTTCTAAAAGAAATGCATACGTTGTGAAAGTATGATAAGTCTAATAGTGATTATATTGACTTCCACTCTAATGCCAGGAGCTCTCATCACAGGTGTGGTTATTTACAACAGCTTTTGGAGAGTTGGAGGTGTAAGAGTAAGAAGCAAAAAGGATAAACACAGTCCTGGTTGAATCCCAGCTGTCCTCAGATTGGAGGGTGCATAGCAAAAAAGCTGGTGAGGGAACTCACAGGAAATGTCTCTTTCCTGATTGATTTGACAGAAGTTAGGGAGGTGCTGTTCATGTGGGCTAATTGGTGTTGGCAGTTTTTTCTGTGGCAGCCCAGGTGAATGAATGGCTGGTGGCACTAGAAGGGGTGGGAAGGAGGTGGGGAGACGTGGGTGAGGCACTGCTGCTCTATGACAGAAAGTGCTGACATGTTAATTGATAGTGTGGGCATAGCTCCAGGCTGGTGGTCTCTAAAGAAAAGACAATTCCATTAGCCTGTCTGTAAAATCATGAACACATACTTTGGATGGATGTAGAAAGAAAATTGTGTGTTTCTTTGTATTATCTATTCTAATTATGTACAACAAATTAGATCTCCAATCAGTTTTATGAAGAAGTCAGGACTGCTGATGCTCTATTTTTACAGTAATAAAAAAATTCCTTTTTCTTACTCTGGAGATTTAGAAACCATCAGATCTACTACAGGAACTAGTTCTGATAGATTTATTTTTTTTTCTTGTATTGTATTCCAGGATTGATTCTTGAAAATTAGGAGTTTGGATTACATAAATATTCCTACAAAATTTTTTAATGATTAGAAGGTTCCTGTACCTTACAGTTAAGAAATCTTTTCACAGTGTACGTGCTTTGTTTCTAGAAGTTGCTCACTTTTTGACTTCTATCCCAGTCTTCAAGACTTAATTCCAAAAGAACAGGGAAGTTTGCAAGAAGAGAGATTAGAACAGAAACTTCTGTTTGTTTGTTTATCTTTGACAGTATGCGGTAATTCTCTGGGGCTTCTACCTGGCTGGTGTTTAGAATATTGCCATTGTCTGGAGCCTCCTAGGGAGGGCAGTAAAAATCCCAGCATGCAGATGTGGAGGCTGATAGTTTAGCAGAGATGTGCTCCTTCTTTTTCTAGCTATCATCCCCTCATAAAACTCAGAGGAGTTTTGGGGAGGGCACTTTTGGCAGCACACTCTGTGCTTTCCAAATAATAAATATCTGCGTTTCACTGGAAGAACAAGCTTCCCTTCAGTCCTGTATTTTTGTATCATACTGTAGTAACTCTTGT
This sequence comes from Hippolais icterina, assembly GCA_013400075.1. Taxonomy (NCBI): domain Eukaryota; kingdom Metazoa; phylum Chordata; class Aves; order Passeriformes; family Sylviidae; genus Hippolais; species Hippolais icterina. Next base: position 237,099 of record VWYN01008147.1, read on the forward strand.
TCTTCTTAGCTTTTGGTAATAATGCTCTTACCTGGTCGCTTGATCACTAAAACTTCAGTGTGTGCTTTTCATTTTTGCTTTTTCTGTTGGGCAGTATAAAGTGCAAAATGTAAATAATGCTGAAAGCAGCAGGTTGGGTATTGAATGACTAAATGTGAAGAAGGAAACACCTACACTCTGGTAATGTCTACTTTCAGTAAAATGTATTGGCTCTCTGTTTTTTAGTCTTGGGTGGGTGCAGTGCTTGTTAATTGGCAGCCTCCTAGAAGCAGCTCCTACTCCCTTTTTCAGTCTCTTTGAAGAAGTAATTAAACTTTGGTAGGCTACAGCGCTACAGTTTTTGGTTTCAGAGGAGATTGCTAGCTTGATGGATTGGAATCTATCCAGGTTAAAAAAAAAAGTCAAAACCAAGAAAGCACAACATTTTACTTTTAAAGAAACATGCTATTGCAGCATTTTTTCCATGCATTCTGATGAATCTCTTTTCCGTGGAGTATTGTTTTTTAAAATTAAAATTAAAATACGGTTTTATAATAATGAATTCCACTAATCTAAAGTAACTGCATTGTATTCAATAAAAGTCTTCGCTAAGTTTGGCTCTGGGACTGAAAACCAATTTAAAAGCTACTTTTTAAATGGGAATATGTTTTTACAGAATCTTGGGGTTTGTTCTTGATTGCATCAGTGGTTGAATTTCTAAAATCTGGTATCAGTCAAAAAGATAATTCCTGTAATTCTTATTATAAAAATAAATTTCTGTGCTTTTCACATTTGTCCCTCCAAAGGTTCCTTTATGCACAGCACTTAACTTGACTTTAATTTAAAGCATATTTTCAAGATGGTAAATTCAAATTGTTTTGAGAACTACTGCTACCTTACAGTCTTTTTTCCAGTGAATGGGAGACAGAGCAGTTGGTGCTCTGCAAACTTAGTTTATTTTAAAAATCTGTTTATTTTTATCAATAACTGTTATAGTAGCTGTACTGGCTGGGCTAGAACTTTTTTTCATAGTAGCCTCTAATCTGCTGTGTTTTCATCTGGTAGTAAAATAATGTTTTAGTCTTTCAGCTGTTGCTGAGCAGTGCCAGTCAAGGCTGGCTCTTTCTGCCTCCTCTGCACTCCTTTTCCCATGGCAGATACAGCAGGGGACATAGCCAGGAAAGCTAATCCAGGCTGACCTCAGGAGTGACTGGAGGGACACTCCACACCATCTGACATCATTTTCAGCAATAAAGGCTTGGGAAAAGAAGGATAAAGGGAACAATATTTGTGGTTCTGGCATTTGTTTTCCTGAGTAACTCTTACACTTGCTGAGGCCCTGCTTTCTAGGAAGTGGCTATACACCTGCCTGGCTGAAGGGAAGTAGTAAATTAATTACTACTCTGCTTTGTTGTGTGCCCACAACTTCTGCTTCTCCTGTCAAACTGTTTCTTTCGCACTCTGTGAGTCTTCTCTTCATCTCTGTTTTCTTGCTTCAGCTACTGGTTGGAGTCAACCCACCACAGCAGAGTGTTACAGAACCTACCAAAAAATTCAGGATTTGGTGGCTTAGAGCGCTTTTTAGATAAAGTACCTCAATACTCTATGATAGTTCTAAGTGACATGTTTGTATTTTCTGATATGTAATGTATGTGATGGCTAATGGTAGCCTCACTTCAAAGGTTTGTAGCCTTTGAAATTTTATGTGAAACTAAAGCTCACTAATGCTTAAGTGGTGAGATCTTGACCTACTGTGTAAGAAAGCAAACATATACTTTGTCGGCCTAATCAAAAGGGACTTAAGGAAGCTGAAGATAAGGGTCTGTCAGGATAGATTGTATTCTTCTGTGGGTTTGTTGTAGCTGTGATTCAAACAAGTAATGTCCTTTAGATACTATAATTTTAGCTCAAGTCTTCCAAAGACTGGCCCAATATCAGTTTTAATTTGGAGGGAATAGCATGTTACTGACCTTCACACCGAAAAACATTCTTAGCTGAATGCTTCCACTTACTGGTGCCTCCTGCTTGTTCAAAGGGCCCCTATCTTTTATAACTCATGCTAAATAGTTTGGCTTTATCTTGCATTGGCCATTGTTACGTCTCCTTCCCTTTTTCTATCAAAGTCTAATTTAGATTTGTATTAATGATTCTTTCTTCTTATGTGACAGTACTGAAAAAAAAATTATAAACTGACATTGACTTTTTTGAAATCATTGGTACATATGATCTTTCTGATCATGAGTTTCTTGAGAAAAAATACAAATGTTCCTCCAGCATGAACTTTTATGGCTACATTTGAAGTATTTATCTGGTTATATAATCCATTTTAGAGAATGCAACTTTGCATTTAGTGATATCCTCTAGTGTTTTGATTTACAGGAACAGCTAGATTTACTAGATTACAAGCTCTAGTTCAGTGAGAAGAGCTTATGCTTACTTTTATCTGGATGTACTGACGGCATCAGCCTATGTTAAAGCTATGATTTTTTTTAATATATTATAGGATTTAGTAATGTATGTAAACTCCTGTACTTAGCAAAAGGAGACAAGCCTTGCAACCAGAGGAATGCATGGATAATCTGAATGTGAAAAAGTGGTGGTAAAAGTTTATCAATCCTTCCATGTAAGAGAAATCATAAAATCTAAATAACAAAAATGCCCTGTCTGTAAAAAAAGAGCTCTTAGAATAAGTTGTCTGGTCATCACGTGAGGCTCTTTTACATACCTTAAGGATTTTCTGGCTTAAGGATACGTAAGTCACATCTTTTTCTTCACGGGATAGTTTCAGCTCTTGATGTAAGCATGAAGTCTTCTGGTTTTGGAAAAGAGTCAGTTTTCTTTAGTTGTCAAATGTGAAAAGTTTTTCTGGGTGTGTTTTCTCAGCTTTCAAACAACCACAAACAGTTACACAGCAATTTATGAAATATTTGTTACTTTTTGCTCTGTCTTAAGCTCCTGCGGAAAGTAGCTAAGTAAGGTCAATGGTGGAAGTGAACACCAGGTGGTACCATTTCACAGCTGCAGTTGAACTGATGCACAGCAAACTCTGCTGGAGCTGAACTGGCCACTCCAGCAGTTTTTTTTCCCAAGGGACATAAGCTGTGATCACATCCTTTTAATTTGGGTCTATTTCGTTTTTAATTCTGTTTCTGATTCTGACAGCCCATTTTTGGTTCAGGAAAGTGAAGAGTTTGATAAGCAATACTAAGCTGTTACATAAAACAAGAAGTACAAGTACATTGCAATAAAACAGTAAAGCAAACTTTATAGAAGATGAAATTTCACACTGTTAAGTTTCTTTCATAAACTGAAAGACAGTGATTTCCTGTAACTTATCTTTGGTTCTCATTTGATTTTCAACTTGTATGTTCACAGGATGCTAAAAAACCATTTTGAGACACTACGTCCGTGTTCCAGAGTCATGTGGTTTAAAACAGGCTGTTTTCACTTCCTGTTTTAATGCTTCCGTTATCAACTCAGAATTCTATTTTTTACTTCACATATTGTGACTAGAGATTTAGCAACTCACTTGTAATACTAAAGGTCTAGGAAGAATCTGTTGCAGGCACATTATTCTGTTTGAGGACAGGATAAAATTCTCTGCCAAGTTTGCCTAAAGGGCAGGCTGGTCTTCTGTTTTTCCTAGGAGACAGTGTGTAAAGTTTAGAGTGAGAGATGAGCAGTGCTGACAAAAACTGTCAGAATAGATTTTGAATTCTTAGCAATAGTTAAAAGTCCAACTTTAAATCCAATTTTAAAATTGCAAATGTTGTTTTCTAGTAGATAAAAGTTTAATAGTACAAGAAAAGTTTTAAAATACTACATGAAAATTGAACATCTAAAGGGAGTAATAGATCATGATTTCATTCATGTACTTTATTTTTAATCTATTTGTATAGCATCTGTGAATTGAGAAGGTGATCAAAGTGACCCACTAACAGCACACAAACTTGGATTTCATGCTGCCATTTCTATGTTAATAATGATTTACAAGCTACACTCTAAAAGGCCAGGGATGGGGATCAATATTTCTGAAATGAATCCTTCCGTCTAGCAACTGTCAGCTGAGTTCTGTTCAACTGCAGAGCTGTCTTAATTGTAGTATGTTTCCTTTACAGCAGGCCAGAATAGCTGTGTTAGTAGCATAATAACTCTTTACTGGATGAAGGATTTCCACACTACTAAAATTTCAAAATGAGTGTTCAAGTTTGCTTAAGCACTTACGACACAGATTCATTTTTACTGAAAATGAATGTGAATGGTGATTTTTTATTATTATTTTTTTCTTTTCTTTTCTTTTTTTTTTCTTTTCTTTTTTCTTTCTTTCCACCATGTCGCCTAGGAAATCTAGGACTTGCCAGGAAGGAATTCTAGGTCTTCTCTTACTGATTTGTTCACATTGTGCATGATGCTTTTTTGAACAGTGTCCTTCTGGACTTTAGATTAGTCTTTAGGACTCATTTAATTTTTTGTGCTTTCCGCAGCCTGAGGCAACATGAAATGCAAGTTTTTGATTCTGCAAATGGACAGAAAAATGTTCCTTGCTGAGAATGTTTATATTATAATAAAATGAAACAGTTATTAATTTTTTTTCTTTCTGTTTCCTCTGTGGATCTGACTATGGCACACCAGCTTTTAAGCAGGCTGAAGTTACTTTTGTTGAATGTGTAGAATCATTAAAAAGTGCTTTTGATTGACCTGTGGAGGAAGTGGAGAATTACAGATGTTTCTCTCCATGTCAGTTAAATTTGAAGACTTGTCTTGCAGAGAAAATCGTATACTTCAGGCCAAGTTGAAATTCTTAAGCTAATACAAGCTTTCTAGTTTAAATTTTGCATATATATAAAGTATATTTAGAATTAGTAGGTAATATGCTGCTAAATTCCAGCAGAGCTTGTAGGCCACATTGCATAGTGATGTTACTTAGAACATTTAGGTTTATAACTATTTATTCTTATTTGTTCTGGTGCAATTTTCCCCAATATCCATGAGGATTTTTAGCTGAAAGGCTGAATAACCCAAAAGAGGTAGAGAGAATTTATGAACACCTAGCTGTGGATTGACTGTGACATTCATTAGACTTTTAAGTTTCAGACACTGAGCAGTAAACCGCTGAGGTTTTGCCATGCAAAAGCAAGTTTGAGCCCTGAAAAGCTGTGCTTCGCTCTTGACAGTGTGGTTCACGCTTCTAAGCGCTACATGCTCGGGTATTGTGACACATTGGAAATGAATTACACTGTATCACTGGCACGAATGTTTGATAGCTACAATGTGCTTAAAACTGCGAATTGTTTGTCCTTGAACATGTTGAGAAGTGTGTTGAAAGAGTTCTGCTCGGGAACAGACGGTATTACTAGGCAGGAATCCAGAGAGGAATAAAAAATATGCTAACTCTGGCCATTTTCCCAGGGGAGCAGTCTTTTTATCTTTTTTTCTTGTAAGCAAGAAAGTCATAGACAAGTCTGTGGTGANACAAAATAAGGTTGGGAACTAAGAGACACGTGCACACTGTATTAAGTGAATAGTGTTGAACTAATGGGTCTTGATCTCATTAGAGAATTATGGTTTATAATGAATGTTTCAACAGAACAAGTTAGTTCAGTATTGCTTTAATCTTTTCCAGGATCAAACATGAATCGCTGTGGATTTAGAGGTTCTTCATATTTAGGGATGCCATTCAATCCCTCCAAGGTCAGTTAAGAATGTGTTTGTGAAATGTTTTCAATTAAACATTGAATGATCTTGTTCTTTTTTGTAATATTAACTTAATTATGTAATTACAGAATGTTTGGAATGCAGGGAATTTTGTATTATAATTTGTTAATAGTGAAACATTTGCAGAACTTTAAGAGACGTGCATAAGAAGCATACTAAAATGATACCTGGAACTTCAATTCTCACAGCAGTGAAGAAACTGACATACAAATTGTGGCTTATCTCAGTGGAGTCTCCTCCTCCTCTTGTCTTTTACTAACAAACGGAAACTTCTCTAGCTGAAAAACTGTCATGAGGTAGAGAAAGGCAGAGTAGTCCTAATTAAATGATACAGAATGTGCTGTTCTTTGGTATCATAGAAATGTTCAGGCTGGAAAGGGCCCTTAAGATTATCTAGCTCTTGTCCCCTTGCCACAGGCAGGAACACCTTCCACTAGACCAGATTGCTCAAGACCTCATTCAGCCCGGCCTTGGATGCTCACAGGGATGGGGATTCCACAGCTCTGGACAATCTGTTCCAATGCCTCACCACCCTCACAGTAAAGAATTTCTTCCTAAAACATAATGTAAACCTGCCCTCTTTCAGTTTGAAGCCATTCCTCTTGTCCTGTCACCGCATACTCTGGTAAAAAATCTGTCTCCATCTTTCTTGTAGGGTCCCTTCAGGAACTGGAAGGCCACAATTAAGTCACCTCAAAGGCTTCTCTTTTCCAGGCTGACAAATCCCAACTCTTGTAGCCTTTTCTTATAGGAGAGGTGCTCCAACCCTCTAATGAACTTAGTGGCTTCCTCTGCATGTGTTTCAACAGGTTCCAATCCTTCCTGTGTTGAGGACCCCAGGACTGGACACAATATTCCACATGGGGTCTCATCAGAGGGGAGTAGAATCCCCTCTGTCCTCTGCTGCTTTGGATGCAGCCCAGGATATGTTTGGGTTTGTGAACTGTGCGTGCTCATGGCTGGGGCATGTCCACCAGAGCTCCCAAACCCTTTGCTTTTGATGACTTCTTCTCTCAATCTGGGATTGTCCTGACCTGGGTGTAGCACATTGCACTTGGTCTTGTTAAATCTCATGAGGTTCTCATGACCCACTTCTGGAGCTTGTCCAGGTCCTTTGAGAAAGGTGAATCCCATCTGATACCAGTGTGCCTGGTAAAATCTTGGCAGTGACGCCAGCCAGGGAGGCATGTATTAGTAGACTGGGCCTGACTGTTTCTTCCAAAGTCAGTGTCTGCAACTGCAACTGGTAGTTCTCTTCCTGTGTTGAATCATGTGTATTTGATTGCACCTGATACCCACCCAGACTTCGGCAAGGCTCTATTCATCCCTGTTTGTCATGACCATAAGAAAGAATGCTTTGAAGCCTAGTGAACTGAGGTTCAAGAGAGTTAAATTTTCATATTGTCCTGGATTAGGGGAAATTTTGGGAGGAAATCTCCAAATGGGGTCCCTCTAGAAAGCAAAATCAAGCAGCCCCTCCCCCAACTGGTTTGGGAAAAAATTTCCTTAGGGAAAAGTGGAAAAAACTTTAAACAAGCAAAGTGTTCACAAGCATAAAAAATGTATAATATGAAACAATAAAACTTCTCGCCATTCTGAAGAGAGATGGCAAAGTTGAGAAAGTCCTTGCCGTGGGCTGTAGCTCAGCTCGCCCAGTCTCTCATCAGTCCCTCTAGCACTGAAAAATGCTGTCCTGGGCCCCAGTGGGCCACAGGCATGAGCTCCAGGAGTTTTCTGGGTTTTTCAATTCAGAACAGGTTTAAACAGTTCCAAGAAAAAGAGAAAAACAGTCCAGGCAACTTCTCTGCCTCAGCTAGCTGAAAACTAACTAAAAAGGAAAGGAGAGCTCTCTCTCGCTGTCTGTCCACAGAAAACACAGTCCAGGAGCAGAATGCAGAGGAGTGAGGCAGTTTCTGAAAACAAACTGCGCGCTTCTTCTTTTGCCCCCTTCGCTCTCAGAACTAGCCTTAAAAGTGTAGAACTTAAAACTCAGCATAAACAGAACAGACAACTGGGGATACAAGTATCACAAAGTCACCCCAGGACACATATGACAAGAAAATACCTTTAATAAAAGAAATGAGGTTAGCAGAGGGTAGTTTAGTGTTCTCACAGGTTTTTCATCCTCTTTTCAGTGTGGTTTGATTCTTCATTCTCAAACACAGAACAGAACTACTGTACTTTCTTCACAGTCCTTCCTGCACACTGGCTTCTACTTTCCTTTTCCAGCTGTATCACACCTTTAGCAGCTCTACAGTGTAGTATGTTAAATCAGTACATACTTTTGGAAATGTTTTTCAAATCCTCCCCAGTGTATGAAGCTAGAAGAGTTTATTCTGGATATAGTTCTGAGATCTTGTAAAGCGCCATGAAGACAAAAAGTCCATAAGATTGGCAAAGCATTGTTTTTGCCTCCCAGCGCTTTCTGGTGTTTTAATTTAATTCTCAACTTCCAATAGTAAATACTTGATACTGAAATATTATCTTTACTGGAAACACATTGCAGTCCATTGGTGTCTTAGAATATGTACATATGAGATAAAGGGGTGGAATCATGTTATCTGTAGAAATTAACTACAAGATCACTATATGTAGAAGATTGTTTGCACATGGATGTGGTTTTTATTCAAGCATTGCAGTACTTTTTTCATTGTAACTGCATTTGAGGGATTGCATCTGTTTGATTTATTGGCAGAGAAAGGTTTAAAGCATTTCTGGCACTGTTGCCTGAAATATTCTGAAATAACTCAGAGAAAAAGACTTGGAAATTCACTACCATGACTCTAGGATGTGTTTACAGTCACATCATTTTTGGTTTTTTCATTATTTAAAAGTGTTCTGATAAATCTGCCGTAAGCATTTCAGATTTGCATTGACATTTGCTGACAAGCCACTGCAGTGATTTCATTCCTGAACTCTAAGGAAGTGCCATACCCCAAAGGTAGCCAAATCTGTTCAGTCACTAGGGACCCTTCAAAATAATAGAAAAAAGCAAAGGTTATGTTATAATATCCAGCTTTACTAGATTTCTCAGGAACAGGTCATTTGGGTTTGTTTGGGGAGTAGTGATGTTTTAGCTCTTGCCTTTGAGGTGTTTGATGGTAGTGTCTTTGCAGTATTTTGGGACAGAAGCAAAAGTGAAAAGCATATCCACTTCACCAGCTCACAACACAACCGTCACAAACTGTGACTGTCGTAACTGTGAATGAAGGGTGAGGGACTCCTCTATCGTCACGATTAAAACATGATTACTTTCAGAATTAGAAAATACTTATATGCTGACATGGCTCCAGATTTTGCAGTCTCTCGGATTTGGTGTTACTGAAGTTTAAACTTGCTTTTTAGTTTAGGGGTGAACAGTCTTTTCAAAGTTTCAGATAGGCTTAGATCTTTTCAGTATGTTTGAAGTGTTGTGAATCAGTTTTAGGGCTAAATTGAAAGCCGATAGCTGCAACTTTTATATAAAATTGTTGTAATTAATGTATGCGTTCACCTGGGAAAAAGATGTCTTTTTTGTTACTGACACATTGTATTTTCTCAAGGCTGCAACACATACTAGTGAAAGATGAATAATTGAAAATATTTTGCGGAGTGAATCACAAAAAAGATAACAATAAATAGAATATAAAAGTAAATGTAATATAAAAATAAGTACTGTAAAGACTCAGGTAAGCCTGGGCCAAAATATCTCTGTGCTACATATATTTTTTAATTTTAAGCAAACATTTCTGTATTATATTTTTAGGGGTCCTGTGCAGCATGATCTACTGAAAAGTGTACTCCCCCATGGCAGGGGAGTTGCAGCTAGATGACCTTAAGATCCCTTCCAACCCATTTCGTAGTTCCACAAAGAGAGAAATGGCAAGGTCTTGCAGGATAGTTTTGAAACAAGTAAAGAAATTGCAGCAGCAAAAACACCTTGAATTAGTGCCTAGATACTGCATTTGGCAGCATACTGTAAATTTTACTCAAATTAGCTAAATCAGCTGAAATTATGTGCTTTAGATAAACTTAAGTCATTATAATGTGAAAAACACCTCTCTAAAGCTGAGGCTACTCACGTCCAAGTGAAGACCCCTTCCTACCGAACACCTGCAAAACGTATTGTGAAATGCATCAAAGCACACAAAAGATTGATTGTCCAATACCTATTAAATAGGCATGTATTTAGAAATTCGATAACTGCATATTTATGTATTTTGAAAGCATAATTATGCTTCTTGACTGTAACCAGGTGAATTGGCTTGATGGACTTAGCACCTCTGTGCAAAGGTGTTGAAACCACTTAACTCTGTTTGTGGATTGACACCCTGGGTGAAGGAACCCTGTCTTGGTACAATAGTGCCAGGTATGAGAAGAAAGTTTTTTTGAAAGGGGGACTGTGCCAGTGCAAGTGCATGTTTAGTAGCACTCTTTTTAGTTTGAAGAGATCTAGCCCATGCTTCTGCAGCAGAGAGAGTTTCTTAGCTCTGCAGTGGTCAGTAGGAATTCTTGGTGGCCATGAGTTATGTTTTAATAGATGTTCTAATTGATATTGTAGGGAACACTGTGACATCACTGAGCCAAGTTTAAATGTTTGAGAGCTTCCCCTCAGCTTACATCTTTTGGGTGTTAAATCTTTTAAAGAAGGCTGAGATTGTGGAGAACATGATGGTAATGCCAATAGAACAGAACTGTTTATTCCGTCTCTGAGATCCTAGTAAATCTGTCTCCTGTGGGACTTACAGACTAATTCTCACAAGAGGTGAAGTGCATAGAGAACGGGCCCTGGCCATACCCCCTTTGTTGTCTTCTCAGAGTCTGTCTGCACCAGTGCACTAGCTCAGGTCAGTAGAGACCACTTTACAAAAGCAGTTTAATGTGCCCTATATGCCTATTTAATGCGCAGAGTAGGAGAACAGGGATGGGGGCACTGGCAATACAGACATGAGAGTGGGATCTCTTGAGATTTGTGCTGCCTCCTCGACAGAGGGTCCAGGACTGGAAATAAGGGAGAGGAGGTGCAGTTCTCAACACTCACTCTCCTGTTCTCCTTCTCTGTTATATAGCTTTTTCAGTGCTGCTGAACCCATTTTACCTTATTTTCTGCCTCCTTTTCCCAACTGTCTTAAATTCTCTTGTGTAAGAGCAATCTCTTGCTGTCTGGTGGGTAATAACAATTTTTCTCCCAGTTTCTTACTAGAAGCAAACCTTTTGGCTTTGGAAATAAGCATGACTTGCCTGAAAAATACCAATTACACAAAACATGTTATTAAATTTTGTCTTATACTGCCTTTTCCTTGTGTTTTTAGGATGAATTGCTAAATAAGAATTGCAACTCATTTGGCAAAAATGCTAATAAAATATAGTTTAAAAATTTATCTCTTCTACTCAGTATTGAAATAGCTTTTATTTTGTTTAAAATAGTTATCTTCCAGTTGCTCCAAACTGAACTCCCAAGTATCTTCCAGTTGCTCCGAACTCCCAAGTATCCATAGTCATCTTGTTACATGTGGTCTCTGTTTTTGTGAAGTGGTACAGTCCTGGATGGGCCTATAAAATACCATAAAGAAAAATAGTAGTTTTAGCACAGCTGTATCAATCCCTTGGTCATTTCTGTGACCTGTGTTGTGGGATTAGTCAGCCTTTAACTATCATTTTTGCTTCTCAGTTGACATTCCGTGATCCTTGTGAGTCCCTTCCAACTCAGGATATTCTATATTTCTGTGATTATTTGGTATATAAATACTTTGATTGAACTTTGATTATTATTTTAAAATAGAGATGAAAGTTAAGTGGCTAATTTGGTATTGCTTCAATTGACAGAGAGATTACTAATAATTCTCACTGCTTTCTACTTGTAGATTGTTATGTTGTAAAATCTCTGCTGACGGGCTCTCCAGAGGTTCGGCCGGTTAAGAGTGCTTACCCAGCTGCCAGGAAGCTAATGCCCAGTAGTGTGTCTTTCCAGAGCTTCTACTGACCAAATGTTTCGAAGAGCAGCAGAGTTATGCAGTAGCTTAGTTTGATGAGGAGAGCTTAGCAGAGTTTGATGAGGGAAGCTGAGCAGGATACCTTCAATTTAACCATAATGAGTGAAAAGTAATTTTTTTTACTTCCTACCTTTAAAAAAAAGGACAAAAAACCTTTGCTGTAGTGTAAGATCTTGTGATGTTTCAATATTTCTATTTTTTTCCTCTTTTTTTTTTAGGGTCCAGGTATATCTCATCCCTATGACAGTGGGCACATAGCAATGACTTACACAGGACTATCATGTCTGGTTATTCTTGGAGATGATTTAAGTCGAGTAAATAAAGGTGCCATACTGGCAGGACTGAGAGCTCTCCAGCTGGAGGATGGAAGGTAAAAGATATTTTATATGTTGCAATTCCCACAACCTGCATGTGAAATGAAATGTAAGAAACATGTTTTTTATAGAAGTAGCTGTAATCTTTTTGTTCTATTAGAACATAGTTTGATTGGTGCTTGTATAAGCCATAGAACATGTGCTGGCTTCTTGCAAGTAGTTAGTCATCAGAGGATACTAACTAGCTCTTTGAACCAAATGGAGGCTTGCCAAGCAGCAAATCCTAGAAGAAACAAATGTTTATTTATTGTCACAGGTAATTCAACCTTTTACCTATTTTTGTATATCATAGAATCATTTAGGTTGAAAACTGAGACCCTTGAGATCATGAAGTCCAACTTTTAACCCAGCACTGCCAAGCCCAGCACTAAACCATGTGCTTAAGTGCTACATCTACATGTCGTTTAAATACCTTCAGGCATGGTGACTCCACCATTGCCCTGGGCAGCCTGTTTCAGTGGCAGAGAACCCTTCTGATGAAGAATTTTTTTCTGATACCTAATCTAAACCTCACCTGGTACAACTTTCCTCTGTCCCCCCTGGGAGAGGACACCAATCCCCACCTTGCCTGCCACCTTTCAGGTAGCTGAGTGATAAGGTGTTGTCTTGGTGTTCTTTTCTCCAGGCAGAACACTCCAAGCTCCCGCAGCTGCTCCTCATCAGATTTGTGCTCCAAACCCTTCCCCAGCTCCACTGCCCTCCCCTGGACACACTCTAGCACCTCAATGGTCATCCTTATTATGAGGGGCCCAAAACAGAACACAAGGCTCGAGGTGTGGCCTCACCTGTGCCCAGTGCAAGGGGATGGTAGCTGCCCTGGTTCTGCTGGCCACTTTCTAATACAAACATCAAAATCAGGGCGTCCATTATCATTTTAAGAGTCTCTGAGATTGTGCCAAAATATCCCAGATAAAAAAAAAAAAAATTAANCATAGAATCATTTAGGTTGAAAACTGAGACCCTTGAGATCATGAAGTCCAACTTTTAACCCAGCACTGCCAAGCCCAGCACTAAACCATGTGCTTAAGTGCTACATCTACATGTCGTTTAAATACCTTCAGGCATGGTGACTCCACCATTGCCCTGGGCAGCCTGTTTCAGTGGCAGAGAACCCTTCTGATGAAGAATTTTTTTCTGATACCTAATCTAAACCTCACCTGGTACAACTTTCCTCTGTCCCCCCTGGGAGAGGACACCAATCCCCACCTTGCCTGCCACCTTTCAGGTAGCTGAGTGATAAGGTGTTGTCTTGGTGTTCTTTTCTCCAGGCAGAACACTCCAAGCTCCCGCAGCTGCTCCTCATCAGATTTGTGCTCCAAACCCTTCCCCAGCTCCACTGCCCTCCCCTGGACACACTCTAGCACCTCAATGGTCATCCTTATTATGAGGGGCCCAAAACAGAACACAAGGCTCGAGGTGTGGCCTCACCTGTGCCCAGTGCAAGGGGATGGTAGCTGCCCTGGTTCTGCTGGCCACTTTCTAATACAAACATCAAAATCAGGGCGTCCATTATCATTTTAAGAGTCTCTGAGATTGTGCCAAAATATCCCAGA
>VWYN01008147.1:250732-267733 GCA_013400075.1 Hippolais icterina
AAAAAAAAAATTAATGTTCATAGAGTTTGGTGAGATTGTAGCAATAGGTAATGAAAAACTGATTCACCATTTCTATTAGAAATGGTAGTATTAGCAATTACCTTTATACATACCTGGGAAACTGGTCCTCAACTTGCAGTAAGGAAAGAAAGCCTTGTGATCTATTAGGATTCCCAGGAAGTCAAAAAATTCTGCCCTAAAGAGGTAAAATGGTAAGTCATGTATCTGTATATACTGTAATAGGTGAAAGATTCTAAGCATAAACATCTTGGAAGAAATAAACAGCAGTGTCATTATGTTGCTGGAAATAGTTACTCAGACTCCTAAATGTTTATAGTTCTGTGCATTTTCCTTGGCTTAGAATCACATCTTTCAAAAAGAAAATCTAGCATGTCTTTGGGTTATATTTATGAGACTACTGAAAACTAATCTTTAAAGAAAACACTGTGTAATTCCTTAACTGTGTTTCATATCTTCTGATGTAACAGGTGAAACAATGTCTAAAGACAGAAATGTTTCTTTCAGTTTCTGTGCAGTGTTGGAAGGAAGTGAGAATGATATGAGGTTTGTGTACTGTGCTTCCTGTATCTGCTACATGCTCGATAACTGGTCAGGCATGGATATGAAGAAAGCAATAGACTACATTAGAAGAAGTATGGTGAGTGTTCGCAAAATGTTACTTCTTTCTATGCTTTAAGGCTTACAGCTTTTTTCTTAACTATGGCAAAAAAGATCTCTGTCCAAACTGTATTACAGTAATTTCTTTTTCTTCCTGCTTTAGCGAGTTGAGAATTACAAAGTACATTGGATTTTTGTATTTGTATTTTCCTTAAAATGTGTGTGCCAGCAAGATAATTTTATTTTGTGTGTTTGTTCACTGCAAATTAAATTTTAAATCCTCTTTATTTAAAATAATTAAACAATTGAAAGCAAGTTTTTGAAAACTGAGGTATGATGTTTGTGTAACTTAGAAAAAATGCATAAAGCATTTTTGAAAAGTGTACCAATAAAATCCTCACATTTCATTGAACTGTAGTACTGCTTTTTAAATGATAGACAGATTCAAATAAACCACTTATTGACATCAGTTCATGCTTAAGTGTTTTGAGTCATGCACTTCATAATTTATTTATTAGATACTTGGAATAAAAAAAATATTCATGAGTATGTACACATTTTTTTTCTGTGTCTGTGCGAGTTGTCTTCATATTTGACTGGAGTAAAGGAGCTTTCCATTTTTTTTCATGTTTCATTAGCTTAATTGAGTTACATTTTTGGAGATAAAAAACCAATTTTTTAAGGAAGCTGAGCAAGCTTGCAAATTGCAGCTCCCTGAGTGTGAGTAAACAGAGATTAAACTCTTGTGATACACAAAGAAGACCCAAATTTATGATGACACACAACTTCTGTTGTAAATGAGTATTTTCAGTAGTGGCTGCCAGCAGCAAGATTGTAAAATTTTTGTGAGAAACAAGTTTTAAAAAAGACTTCAAAATCTCCTGCTTCAGACCAAATTGGTTTTTATTTGTTGTTTATTTTTAAAGGAGGTAGTTGGATGTCTTGGTATTTCTTACTATACACCTCAAGAAGCTTTCTGGTACACTGCCATAGTCCTGGACAGACTGGGATGATCAAGGCCAGGGCTCAGTCATACAGAGATATGGACCTGCAGTCTGTTCGCACCCTCATAGCACTTTTTATCCCATTTTCCCCTCTGTTTCCCCTTACTTGTTCTTCCCCAGTCTGCTTTGATATTTCCATTTCCTACCATTGGCCCTTTCCCTAGCCATCCCATAGTAAGTTATGCTCCCCAGAAAGCAGTCCATGATATGGAGGGTTTCTATGCAATCCTGGAATCTTCCTCGCTGGCATCCCTTAAGAGCCCTTCTCCCATAATTGGTCGCTCCCCTTAGTTAGCATAGAATATCCCTGCTGAACCTCTCAGTGGGTTTCACCCAAGGACAATGACTTACCCATTCTCCTTTCACAGTCTGAGGAGAGGAGCTTAGGCAGAGTGCTTGCGTTAGGTTGGGAGCATTCTTCCTCCTCTGATCCTTTCTGGGCTTTAATGTTTACTGAGATCAGTCTTTAGTCAAATAGCTTAGTAGGCATACAATAGGAGAATTGAATGTTACAAAAGAATAGAAAACAAAACCCAAGAGCAAAATCCTCATTGTAGTTCTGTACATTACACTGTCTGTTAGTTAGCCTTGTGCAGTTTTGGTCCCAGAAGAAATGGTGGAACTAGAAAGGGGACAAAGAAAGTTGAGTTGAACTGTCAAAGGTACAAATCAGCTTGTGTAAAAGAAGTATTTAATATACTAGGACTCTTCATTCTGGAAATGAGATTGTTAAGTGAGTGTGACAGTGATGTGTAAAGTAGCAGGTAGCACTGAAAAAATAAAAGGAGCGAGAAACAATTAATTCTTTCTAAGACAGAACAGACAGAGAGCATCAGATGAGGCTGTTAATTGAACAGACAAGTGCAGATTTTTTGAAAGTTTATAGAGTTTTGAAGTGGTACTGGAGATTTAGTGTGTAGTGCAATCTTGAACCTAATTTATATTTTGCTTCTAGAGCTTAGCATTAATTGTTGCACCTGCAAATTCCAGTCATTATGTTCCTATTTCAAAAATTGATACAATTAAAAAAAAAAAAAGAAGCCTGAACATGGGAAGACATCTTGGAAGGCCTCCTGCTAGTACTTCCGTTCACCAGTAAAGTACAACTGAGTCTTGCGTGCATGGTCAAAGTTCAGAAGACACTGTAGCTTATCACAAAGATTGTGTCTTTTCCTGGCTAGCTCAGAGAGTATTCTAGAGAGATCCTATAAGCAGTGTTCTGTAGGCAGCAATCATCCTAGCATGTAGAAATGTGCAGCAAGATATGCTGTATTTTTGTCCAGGTTTACTGTGGATTGGTGGGTTAACTAGACACTTGTGTTCAGTAGGACTTTTTTAAACTACTGGTGTGCTGTGAATTCACTGCAGAGTTGGTATACACATGTATGCTAGTTCTCTCTCTGTTTTCTGGGTTCGCACTCCTTGGTCCACCAGTACTTCTGTGAATTAACTCAGTTGCAAGGTGTCTGGCAATTCTAGGAAAAGTCACAAAACCTTTGGATCTTGCTTGATCACATTTAGAGCTGCAGATGTGTCTGAAGAAGTCTCAGACATTCAGGGACTAGCCCATTGTGAAGATAATTTCACAGAATTGGTTGTTCCTTCCTTTCATTTGTTCATCTCTTTCCACCACTTTTCTTGAGATGTAATTCAGTTCAATTACCTATCACAGGAGCCAAATATTTCTTAACATGTATCTCATAAATAAATACAATGAGTGTGAAATGTCATATCCAAGAATGTTGGCTTGATTTCTGTCATTAAGATTTTGTATATGGTGCTAAAACTAACCTATAAAATGGAACAACTTAAAGTAAGTTCTGCTTGAGATTATTTCATTTGTTACTCCTTGTGTAACTAACTATACTATTAATATGGCTATGGGCTTTATTGTAAATGTCTATTGCTGTTTTGCTACAATGTCACCTCATTCTGGCACTTTTTTTTAGTTATATATATATGTTTTTTAGAACAAAAGAGATTTCATTGCTCAGTACTAAACTGCTTTGACAGAAAGATGTGGTTCTGATTTACTGTTGTATGCCACTTGTTTGCACCTAGATGAGGCATGTGACAGTTAACAGAACTTTTTTCAGTTTTTCAAACTGGCATACAGGTGAACTGCAACTGATATGGATTGAGAGTAATATGAGTGATTAAACACAGTACTCTTTGTAATAAGCCTATGGATTTTTTAGTTTGTACTTTGGAAATTGTTGTCTTTAGTAATGCAGTATAAGAATTGTGACATAAAATTTAATGCAACTGAATGATGTAGTGCATTTGTGTAGTTAGGCATGTCAAGAACAGCAGGAGATTGGAACATAAACAATGTTTAAAATGTTAAAAAGAATTGAATCTTCATACAGAATAGATAGCCTTTTTGTTGTCATTCAACTAAAAAAGGGTTTATACAATGCTGTTCACAAAAATAATTTTGGGTCAGTTTTATTGTCAGTAAAACAGTCAGATTCAAACACACAATTTTTACCAGTGTAGGTTGATTCTTGTCTTTCACATTCAAAACTCAGATATATCACTAATCAAAAGACAACAGACACTAGGATGCTGAGATTTTGAACAACTTCCAAAGACTCAATAACACTGCTTTCTGCAACAATGCTTGGGGGATTTTTTAAGTAGAGATATTGCAAGAAACTTTAAAAATATCATCTGCTTCTTCTAGCATAGTCTTCTTCAAATGCCATTGTATTGGTCTGTTGATATAATTAAGCTAGTTGTAAAATTTGTAGACTTTGAAGTGAAGATTTTACCCAACTGGATTTACATGTTTCCTGATGATGTTATTTAATTATGCAGTTGTTATGTTGCAGTAATCAAGAGCTCCTTTTGCATACAATTTCTTGAGGCTTTTTAAAAGGACAAAGAAATAAAAGTATTCCCTAGCTCTTTAGGACACAAGTCCCAAAAGACCAGCTGCTGCCTCTAAATAAATAGGCACCAGTTAGCCAAGGGTCAGCTATTGTCTATTAGAGTTTAAAGCTAATTTTACAGCCCAACATACTAGTGTCTGTGATGCACACTTAACAGCTTTACTTTGTCATACATAAAGTGAACCACCTCTTCTTAAAATTGCTGTTTGTAGAGTTATTTAGCTTTGCCAGCTTAGCTTTGCTAATCAGCTTGCCTTTTCTTAGCAATTAATGCGTCTGTACAATGTGGTAGCGCATTTGTATTGCATTTTCAAAAGGCAGTGGAAGAAGAAGAGTTCACACTGTGTGCTTTAACATTCAGAAGTTCACAGAAATTACTAAAATGTACTGGTTCGAACTTGAGAAATCAAGCTGCAGCTTAAACTGCCTGTATTAGGTATTAGTGTTTTAGTTGCTTCAGTTTGCAGCAACAACTCAAAACCAGGAATACAGTTTTAATGTAGCTTCTGTGTCTTCTTCTGTTTGCCTTTTTCCTTCTCAATATCAGCTTTAAAAACAGAGTTACAAAATAATCCTTAGGTAATTTCTAAAGATATGATAGTCCTGTAGCCATTCTTTGTTTCAGACTATGGGAGTCATTAGTGGTTTATCAAAGTGTCCTGTATCTAGTAGCCTCTGTTTTAGAGAAGGTTTCATAGTCAGCATCTGGAGGATGTGGGGGGAAAGATTTTTGCTGCTTTCTGTCTGATCAGATACTGATCCAGTCATTAATTGAGCAGTTGATGTAGAATATGTAGGACCTATGTAATTTAACTTCAAAATACACCTTATTGTTCCTACTAAGCAATTTGGTATTTGTTCAGAGATAATTCATTAAGTATTCTATAAACTCTTGTAAAATAAACATATTCCATTTTATGAAAAATTTCCTATATAAGCCTTTGTTTCTTTTCAAGTAAAATGATTTAATAGACTTTTAGGGAAGAAAGATTATTGTTCTTACATATACGCATGTTCCTAGATTTCTTATGACAGATGTGAACTATGATATTCTTGGTACTTTGTCAGTCTTGAGTTTCTCCTTTTATTGCACTTAACGGAGTGATTTTTCAGCACTGTAATGGTAGCTTTTTACTGTAATATTTTGTAGGCCAATTTAAATTTATTCCCATGCATATTATAATTTTCTTCTTGCTTGTGGTTTCCTTCTTATTTTTTTAAAGCCTGATGGACTTGTTTCTTACTAAAATACTGCTTGGGTTTGAGTATGCTACACACAGTAGTACCTTGCATTTTGCCTCTTTTTTTAATGTTAAAACTGCTCTTGGATTAGAGACAGATTATATGATCTATTTAATGTAGGTTTGTTTTGATTACATATCCATTTTTTTCTTTTTATACCTGCATTACATGCTTTTTTCTTTGTGGCAAAGGTATGTTTACCCTTTTTCAGGTTTCTAACATATGTCACAACTAAAATCAATTCTATGAAAGTTGTAAAAACTGCCTGCATTGAGACAGGGCTGATTTGTTAACTATGTTATGCCAAGAACTTTTGGAGGTTCAGATTTTTTTTCAGGTTAAATTGTGGCAATGATCTGATGATGATTTTGCTGATGAACTAAGAAATTGCAATGTCTGTCCAAGTGCTGTGGTTCTAAAGTAACTGCTTTGTGGGATTTTTTTTCTTCAGTCTTATGATAATGGCCTGGCACAAGGAGCTGGACTGGAATCTCATGGTAAGAATGTCAAAGTGTTCTACACCTTTCAGAGTGGTATTGAAAATGCTGTAGGAGGTGCAGGGTATGCCATGCCTTTCCTTCTTTTCTGATTTTTAAGAAAGTGGTGTGAGGAGGAGCAAATCCAAAACATGTCTCCAAATATCACTTCTTCTTCTTCCTTTAGATCTAGCTTAATATCTGAACAGATGGGCTCTTAATCACCTCCATTAATCTTACCACATGAGTGTTTTGTTGAAAGGTGTTGTTTGTAGTTCTCAGCTGTTGCTGACAGAGCAAACTTTTTCCAGATGTGCTATTGTTACTCTGAGGATTTTATCTGCAAGAGATTTTTGTGCAATGTAACTGATCATTTCCAATTCCAACAGCTTAGGTAAAACCTAGAACATTTCCTCTGATAGATACAGCATCTGTTGTGGGTTAAAATCTTGAAGAAACAGTTAATTCTTTTAAAGAGTTGGTACATCTGAAGAAAGGAATCCCTAGGAGACTGCTATTTTTAAGCAAAATGTCTCTATGCCCTGAAGTAGCAGTCTGCTTGTGACAGTGGAGCTTTTGACTTTTATAAATCTACTGTTGTGGTCTATTTGACAACGTGGTAATTGGTCAAAGATTGGACTCCATGATCTTGGGGGTCTTTTCCAACCTAAACAATTCTATGATCCTATCAAATGTTTGTTATCTTTATCCTTAGTATTGAGCTTTGATAGGATTTTGTCTGTTTCCTTCTTGCTGGATTAATAAAGCTGAAAAATTTAAATTATACTCTTAGGTATTAAAACAATTGGTTAACTAACTTTCTGTAGAATGTTAGTGATAACAAATAGCAGTACTTTAGCACTGCATTTCAGCATCAGAATGAAAAGAATTTTGCAGCTCCTGGGGTCTTCCAGCACCAGGATATTGTAAGAAACTTTGGGGCTCAAGTCATCTGTCACCAGCTTGCTTATGGTTTTTCCCAGCCTCTGATTTTATCCTATCAGTTATTAGATTCAAAATAAACTTTATGGGCTTTAAAAAGTTATATCTAGGCTACACAAAAAGCATGAGTTTATCTTTTTTAACTGTGCAGTTTCCTTGACAGCAAAAAATTCCTTAGAAGCACAGTTTCTGTGTATTACAACCATGAGAGTCCAGGAGACTTTTCACTGTATTAACTGTGCACTTTTCTTTTTTTTTTTTTTTTTAATAATTTTAGTTTGAATTTTTTTTCTCCTTCTGCTCACTAGACACTTCTGTCTGTTTATATCCTCTGAAGGATTGTGTCTGAGGCTGGCTTTGCCGTCTCTGCTTCAGTCTGATTGCTGGCATTCCAATAGCTTTCTTTTTTAAGTTCTAAGTGAAGAAATATTTCTGTTGGAATGCTATTTACTTATTTCTGGACTGCTGTGTAATGTAAATTGCACAGCATTGAGAGAAAAAACAGCTTTAAGAAAATAAGCTGGTTTGTTTCTGCAAGAGCTGGAGAGGGGTTTCTTCCCCTCCCCCCTTTGACTTACCTGCTGAACTAGAGTGTTCTTATTTATTTGGATTTTAGACTTAAAATTAACTTTTTCGCACTTTTAAAAGTCCATCGATTTAATTGCTAATAACTTAGTTTAAATTTTGAGTGAGATCATACAGGCTTCAGAATATCTGTGTATCAAAGCATTGCAAACCTTGCTCTCTCTTCACAGGTGGCTCTACATTTTGTGGTATTGCATCACTGTGTTTGATGGGCAAACTGGAGGAGGTTTTTTCAGAAAAAGAACTGAACAGAATAAGAAGATGGTGTATAATGAGGCAACAGAATGGCTATCATGGACGACCCAACAAACCTGTAGACACTTGCTATTCCTTTTGGGTGGGAGCAACATTGAAGGTAGTGTACAGAACAGCTATGGGGATCGTTATTGACTTATTTTGATTTCTTTAAGCATTATCTTCTTTGCTTGAAAGAGTTAGGTATTTGACACAAGTGCACCAATTTGCAGCAATGACTATAAATGTCTTTCATTTTGCAAAAAATGCAGGAAATGGAGGTTTACCAGATTAGTGCTGTCTGTGCTGTCGCTGCTTATCTCAAAAATAGGCACTATATTCTAGTGTTAAAAATATACTAGGACTTAGTAAAAGACCTAGTACTAAGACTTATATTACTGTTATAATCTAATTCCTTTTCAGCTCTTGAACATATTCCAATATACAAATTTTGAGAAAAACCGAAATTACATCCTGTCAACTCAAGATCGCCTTGTTGGTGGATTTGCCAAGTGGCCAGACAGCCATCCAGGTAAAAGAATTTCTCAAAATTGCAATGAGTGTGTTCTGAGTAAGAAATACATTCCAACAGTCAGATATCTGAGGGGTGTAAGGGAAAGCGTAACCTTCAATTTAAAAAAACAAAAACCAAAACAACAACAACAGATAACAACAAAGGAATCCAAAACAAAAACCCCATAAAATATAATAAGGTTTTCATTCTTGAAGTGGAAAGAGGGAGTTGAAGATTTTCCTTGTTCAGCCACAGAGGAAGCGAGCTGTTGTTGTTTAGACTACTGTTAAAAGAGTATCACTATCTATTTAGTATGTGTTTAACTGTTCTGCTTAAAGGGAATATTGTATTGTAGCTATCTCTGTAAACTGAGTTTAATATATCAAAACAGTTGTTTCCATAGTAAATTAATTATTTAAGTTTATTCAGAAGTCACTTACATATGTAAAAACAGTCAAAGTTTACACAATTATGTACTATGATTAACAGATTGGGATTATACAAGTATGTCTGAAAGTTAGTTATTACGCTTTCAGAAGTGGATAATTTGAGTAGTGAAAAAAAAACTCAAAAGGATGCTAAAATCTTTTAATTTTAAAAGTTGTTAGAATATAGTCAAGGTATTTCAAACTTGTGAAAACAAAGTTTGTGCCAGTAGTGTTTGCCCATGGCATTTTGTACAGGGAAGATGAACAGTTTTTAAACTGACCAAATAAGATAAAAATTTACTCATAATAAAGGAAGAGTGTGTTTAGAATCCATGTCCTGATATTTAATCCTTCCATAATTTCATTTTGAACAACAGTTCAGAATTTTTCAAGGTGAACACACACTGAAGATATGGTGCTCGTGATAGATTTGCATCTGCCTCTTCCCTGAAAACCAGTTCAGGATTTCTGAGGAATTTAGATGTATTTACTCCTCATCATATAGATTAAACAGTATCATATGGAGGGAGTATTTTGGTTTGTCTTAATGAAACATTTACCTTGTGAGAGATTAGAAAAGTCTGTTTCTAATACCCATAATGTATGAAGTGCTTTAACCTGTCTTAAACATAATTTCTTTTTATGACAAGGTTGCCCCCCTAGTTAACGAAGGGAAGCCAGTTGATGTAATCTAAGGCTTTCAATAATCAACCTGTCCAGTACATGGCTGGGTAAACACATCATGGGATGGGTGAGCAACTGGTTCACGCATTGGGCAAAAAGGGCTATAGAGCATGGAGTGACATCAGACTGGTGACCTGTCACTCGAGGGGATGCACAGGGATCCATCCTTGGCCCTGTGCTCTTCAACATCTTCAGTAATGACTTGGACGCAGGACTGAAGGAATACTTATTAAGTTCACAAACAACACTAAATTGGGAGTAGCTGTTGACTCTCTTGAGAGCAGAGAAGGCTTGCAGAGAGACCTTGACAAGTTAGAGAGGTGGAAAATCACCAACTGTATGAAGTTTAACAAGGGCAAGTCCTGGATCTATGGATAGACTGGGAAACAAGAGGCTGAAGAGCATTTCTGCAGAACCAGCCCTAAGAGTCCTTGTCAATGACAAGTTTAATATAAGCCAGCAGTGCCTTGGCAGCCAGGAGGACCAAGTGTGTCCTGGGGTGCATCAGGCACAGCATCACAGCCAGGCAAGGGAGGGGATTGTTCTGCTCTGCTCTGCGGCGGCCTCACCTCGAGTGTTTGGGGCAGTTTTGGGTGCCACAATACAAAAAAGACCTTGAGCTGTTAAAGAGTGTCCAAAGGAGGGCCATGAGGATGATGAAGGGCATTGAGGCGAAGCCGTGTGAGGAGTGGCTGAGGTCACTTGGTCTGTTCAGCCTGGAGAAGAGGAGACTGAGGGGAGACCTCACTGCAGTTACAACTTCGCTGTGAGGGAAAGAGGAGGGGGAGACCCTGATCTCTTCTCTGTGGTGACAGTGACAGGACATGAGGGAGTGACCTGAAGCTACATCAAGGGAGGTTTAAGTTGGCTGTTAGGAAAAGGTTCTTCACCCAGGGGGTGGCCTGGCACTGGAACAGGCCCCTCAGGAAAGTGGTCACAGCACCAGTGTGACAGAGTTAAAGATATTTTTGAACAATGCTCTTGAGCACATGGTGTACCTCTTGGGATATCCTACGCAGAGCCAGGAGTCAGATTTTGATTGCCTTTGTGGGGTCCTTCAAACTCAGGGTATTTTATGATTCTATGATTCTGTCTTTTAGCATAGTTGTGACTATTTGAGATAAGACTTAAGAAAGGCAAGACAAATAATAATTTTCTTTGTTGTGTGTGTGCATGTTTGTGTATTTTCCAGGCTTACTGTAGCATTTTTTCCCTCAGGCAGATGGTGACATAAGTCTGTGGTCATGTTTTGAAGAAAAAAGTAAAAAGTTAGTGTGGTTCTGATATGAAGAAAGACTATAAGTGCAACATTGCAAAGATTGCTTCTGAAGACTTGTGTTTTCATTGTTATAGATACGCAGCTGAGCTTCCTGCAAGCTCCGTCTCATATCTTATAACGAAAGGCAAGCTGTCTTTCGAGCACATCTACACTATAAAGATGCCTAAGACTTAATCAGAATTAGATTTTAATTTTTGTGGCTCCTACTTTGTAAAGCTCTGTTTAAATTTGGGGACTCAAGCTGTCTTTGCTGTGCTATGTTTTTAGGAAGAAGACTAGAAGAAATTTCAGAAGATGGTCAACTGCTTATGATAATCGATGTGTTATATGGACTTGCAATGTTAAAAAGTAACTCTTTCCAGCTGATTATTCAGGGAGATACAATTTTGTAGACTTGCTGTATTCCCATGCTAACAGACATCAAAACGTTGTGGAGGCCACTAGCATTATTCAACACAGAACTGATCCGAGAGAAAGAAACAACCTCAGATTACACCAGAGGAAATATAGATTGGATAGTAGGAAAAATTTCTTCACCAGAAGGGTTGTAAAACGTTGGAACAGACTACTCGAGGCAGTGTTTAAATCACCATCCCTGGAGATATGATACTACACTTAGGGACATGGTTCAGTGCTGGTCTTGGCAATGTTAGGTTAAGGATTGGGCTCTGATCTTAGAGGTCTTTTCCAGCCTAAATGATTCTGTGATCATTTTAGTGAGATACTAAATTATTCACACCTCCACAGAGTGCTACCTGTTGAGATTTTGCAAGGGACACATAAAATTCCCATCATCTTTCAATCTTTCGCATGTGATTTCGTGGGCAGATAATCCAATCTAATAGCTTGCTGCTACCCAGAGGAGACAGACTTGGCAAGCTGTAACCCTGGTGTAAGATGGACATCAGCAGCAGCATGGAACAGGAGAGCTGGAGTATCCCATTTTGGTGACAGGCATCTCTTGATCAAGCTGCATGAATTCCTGTCCTTAGGGTAATCTCTCTGGAAAAAGAGAAGCTAGGAAAAGTAATGGTTTCTTCAATTTCTCTAAGTCTTGCTGTTGGCAGCTATTGGCACTAATTTTGTTGTTTCAGTAGCTGGCTGCTCATAAAGTAACCAGCCAAAAAATGCTTACAAGAAAAAAAGTTTGCTTTCTGGACTGGTATTTTTAGATACTTAAGTCCTTTTGCTTTATGACTATGGCACTCAGAAAAAAATAAAGTAGTGCACAAGCTGTTAAAAAAGAAATCTGGACTTTAGGTGATGCTGGTAGCCTTGGACAGAGATGTTTTCCTTCAATCAAAACTCAAGTTTAAAATACAGCACCTGATTATTTGTTTTCATTGGCTGTAATTACTCGGAGGTGTTTGAATGTGGGAACACTTGGCTGTTACAGCCTGAAACAATTTTATTTTTCCTTTTTTGCACTTCTTTCAGATGCTTTACACGCCTACTTTGGAATCTGTGGTTTGTCATTAATTGGAGAATCTGGTATTTGCAAAGTTCATCCTGCCCTGAATGTAAGCGCAAGAGCATCAGAGCGTCTTCACCACCTTCATCAGATCTGGAGAGCACGGACTTTAAACTGCATTCAGATGACACACACTTCTCTACATGACTGATTAAGACTTGAATTTAGTTCTGGTAGCATAATTGTAGCCCAGGGTTAAAAGCCATGTATAACCAATGTGCTCTTTTAAGTGCTGGAGTCATACAATCAGATCTGTGTTGCTGGCATCACTTTGTTAGGGAATTGTCTTCAGCAGATTATTCTGCGTTGTGAAAAGGGGAATATTTTGATTATATAGGAGTTTGTCACCGCAGACTGTAAATGGCTTTTCAGATGGCTTTACTTCTAAGAAATCCCTTGAGGCATTTAAATTTCATTTTAATTTTATTTTGTAAAATTTGTGCATACTGTGTCAAAATATATAATGGGGAAGTATTTTCAAAATTGTTTACATATCATACAGTATAGCACAGAACGTTGAAGTTCTTTATAATCTTACTGTTTGACATATTTTTGGGTAGAGAATCTCTCATATTAAGTCTCAGTTAAAAGTTACCTATTATCTATAATCAACTTTCAGATTCCATAAACTTTGTTTTTCACAAACAAATTAATTACATACAAATAAAATTATTTTATTCAATATACTGGATTTTTAAAGTTGTGTGACCTTGTTAAATGCTTTCATAATTCTTCTGAGTAGGTTTTACACAGATGTAGTGGATTGCTAGCCAGAAAAAAAAGTTTTCATCTGAAATAGTTTCTTCATGTGAAGTTCACTAAGAGTGTGGTATATTGATGTGCATCAATAAGAGATATTCAGCCTTGTCTTTTGGAAGCATACCTGTATGCAAGAGTAGCATTAGAACCTGCTTCCAAAGACAAACATTTGCAATACATTGAAGTTGTTCAAATTAGAGTAATGATGAACATTCTCAGCTTCTTTAGTGCTTTACTAGTGCCTTATTTGTATGCTTGAAGTGCTGTTCAGAGTTAAAGCAAATAACTGCAGCTGATGGGTTTGTGGCAGGTCAGTTTGTGCATTCAGTAGACACCGTGGCGTCTTTCTACTTGCCAGTCATTAACAGCACTTTTTTTTCCCTAAAGCTTCCAAAGACAACTGAAAACTTCTTAAAACAGATTAGGTGCACCATTTGCCACTGCTGAGTCCAAAGAGATAGGATGTAGACCACTCTGGCCAGCAACAAGAACTTTGGGGATAAACATGATTCCTGTTTTGCAATGCAGGGCAAGTGGAAAGTGTAGCTGTACCCCCAGCACACATCAGAGAGGTCCAATAAGCATCTTTAGGCTACCAGAACAATCCCATTGTCCAAATCTGGAGCAGCCTTCCTACCTAAATAAATAGGATTTCTATAAGCAGATTAATTTACGTGGCAGCATTGGGAGCATAACTAGTGATAGTGATCTGTTTGGAAAAGCAGAGGAGGAGCAGGGTAAGGTGTGTGATCTAGACATGTCCCAGTAGACACTTCACTTGAAGGAGGAGAGACTCAATAGAAAAACTAGGAAGTTCAGAGGGGTTGGCATCAAGAGAACAATGAATCTGGTACTGGAGAGGGGGAATGAAGTGCTTGAGTAGGACTGTTGCAGAGTAGGAGAAACGAAAACTGGGAGATTCTGAGGCTGGAGGCAAGAGTGAAGAATGTGGAGTAATAATGAAACCAAACTGGTGGAAAGGATTTGAGCTGCCTAGGGTAAGATTAGGGAGCAAAAGAAAGGTACTGACTCAAGGAACATGAAGGAGTTAAGGGGGGAGGATAGATCTTGGGAATTGGTTTTATTGCCTACGTGCTGAGGTGATCAGAAATATAGGCACAAGTAAAACGAACTAGCAAGCCTCCTAAAAGAGAGGATCTCCCAGGCAGGGGGCTCACTACCGCAGTTCCTGTGGGAATCCAATTTTCCTGGATAGGCTTAATGGGATGTTGGTCAGCAAAGACTGAAGCAGCTTCCTTGAGCAGAAGTCTCTTAGGTCATGGGGGTCTGCCTAAGTGAAAACGCTCTTAAAACCAAACAACAAAAATCTTGAAGTAAAAATTGATTTTAAAGCACGGTATTTTCTTGTCTTTACATCAGATGGTGACCACAAGCTGACTTCATGGTAGGGTAGGATGGATTTCTAGAACACGGAGTAGTCACAATGAAGATGAGATGTAATTGTAGCTACCCATTCCCACTACTGCTTCTCTGCCTTGCTGGTGCACCATCTTTGAGTTTTTTAGCATTTACTATGTACCCTGGTAGAGTAGCTTTGAATTTCAGAAAAGTTGAATAAGATGTTCTTAGTCCCTGCTGGTAAACAGCCTAAATATTTGTTCTTACTTAGATCTGTGAGAAATGATGTATTTGATTATCATGAGGCAAATCCATACTTGCAAAATCTTAAACTATGATTCCTGAGTTGCCCTACTTGTGACCAGATTCTCATCTGTGAGGGACATTTGGAGAAAATATGGGGATAACAGTGAAAAATCATATTATGTGAACAAGAAAAATTCTCATGGCAAGTAGTTTAACAGTTCTCTGGCTCAAAAAGCAGGTAACATTTCATGCCATGTTTTCTCTGTCTGTAAGCTACCCTGGGTTCTTTTTATGGATTTTGCATTTCTTATCTCCTTGGCTCCCAGCTATTCTACAACATCTTTTTAGGCTGCGTGTTGACAGCAGAGCTTGCCTTTCCAAAAGGTTGCACGAGGCGTACTTGTTTCTCCTTAACTTCCAAAGTTTGATGAAGGCAGCAAAATATCTATGCTTACACCACTCACTGAGTATCTAATTACTTTAATTCTTTTGAAATCTTTAATCTTTTTTAGGTTAACAAATACCTGTATTAATAACCAACTCTGCATTCATGATTTGCCTTTGTAAATGTCCCTTGATGTCAGGCAAACGTTATGAACATTGAATGTTCCTGTGTAACAGGCATCTGGATTCTGACTGTACTGAATTGCCTCTCTGATTTTTGTTGTTTATTGTGTCTTCTGATTAGAAAAATGTTAAATGAGAGATCAGTTGACAAGAGTTTCACAGAAGTCCATAACCTAAAATCACTTTTAAAGGGGATACATCAAAATAGAGCTAAAACTTAAATGTGAACTGTGAAGTTAAATGTAGCTAGAAACCATGTGATTATTACCTACCTCTAATAATTATGTGTTAACCACAGCTTTACACTGCTGAGACTGAACCTACATAAGAAGTTAATGCATTAAATGGTGTTACCATGTGCTTGAGGATATAAAACCTCTTGGCTATCAGTTTGACAAATGTGAGTGCCTCTGTCCAATGTGAAACACTCCCAAACTATTTGTGGCCCAGGTTTCTCTTACAGAAAAACAGCTTTAAAATGGTATGTTGAACAAAGGAAGTCGTGTATCTTTTCCATAGGATCTGAGGACTGGGGATTTAAACATTGTCACATTAGGGCTTTCAGGCCCACTTGATCTGTACATAGCTGCTAGGGGATATGGTAAAACCATTTTGGAAGGCTGCTTCCAAGCATGTTTATATTTATGAATTTTCATATTGAGAACTGTTTTTTCTAAATGGAACAATCATCACCACTGAAAAAAAACCCTAGCAAGTAAATAGGGTATTGCAGAAATATCTGAAATATGTATGCAGAAGCACGTATTAAGAGTACATTGCTCTATGTTCTATTGTCCAAGATAAAAGACAACCTGAGAGGAGTTGAAGAAGCTGCATCAAATGTGCTTACTCCATGGGTGTCAGTATAAAAATTAAATACTCAGTAAAAAATGTTGTGTTCCCTAAAAAATACATTTCAACTTTGTGCCAAGTGAGCCATTCAGTATGGGGTTACCCAATACAGAAGGGAAGAAACAGTGATCTCCAAAGGCAAAGCCTTTTATGGACAGCCCATCTCCTGGCATTTTGGAGAAACCCTGCTATCAGTGACCCAGTGGAGGTCAAAGAGATGTCAGGACATGCATGAGAAGTAGAGAGACCCTAGGTAAGAAGATGGTATTGCTGCAACTAAATGAGAGACATCACCAAAATTCATCCGTTGAATGAGATTACTGGTCTGTTTATAATGATGTTAAATACTGTGGTGGTTTTGAAATGCTCTTTTTTTGCTGTTCAAAGAAAAGACCACTTAACAAGTTTTCCTCACTTCAGATGACATTGGGTGAAAAGGAAGATATTCTCAACATCTTTATACTGAATGGTTATTAAATTACTCCACTGAGTGGTTACAATGTGTTGTAGAGGTAAATTTTCCATTCACCATTTTTAAGCTTTTGTGTTCCTTTTGTCTCTATTTGCCTGATTAGTTTCTGAGTTTAATAAAAATCAATTAACTGTTGGGAAACTGAGGGAAAACTCTGTAATTTCTTTTGAACAGTAGCTCTTGTCATGTCTCATTTTCCAAGTTACATATTCTCTGGGCAAATTTTTCCCAGTGCCTTACCACCCTCACATTGAAGAATTTTTTTTCCTAATGTCTGCTCTCTCAGATTAAATCCATTCCCCCTTGTCCTGTCACTACATGCCCTTATAAAAAGTCTCTCTCCAACTTTTTGTAGGGTCCCTTCAGGTACTGGAA
>VWYN01008147.1:267957-286816 GCA_013400075.1 Hippolais icterina
GGGGCAGGGTGAGTGATTATAAGGGACCAGAAAAAGGGGCGTACACAAAAGGGAAAACCAATCAGGGGAGTGGGGATGGCACACAGACAATGAATAGAAAACAAGGGGTGGGGGATTTCCCAGCCTGTTCCAATCAGGGACTGACTTCTCCCGATCTTTCCAGAAAGAGGGGAGAGTCCATCCTGGAGATGGACAGGCACGGGTGCTGGACAAACAAGTGCAGGGGGAAACATTAGGGGAAAAGAATAGGGGGAACATGGACTGTATCATTACAGAAACAATTAATATTAATAAATAAAAGAATAGAAAACACGCCGCTACAGTACTAAATGCCATGAGGTTCGCAAAAGCCCCCTTCTCAAGCCTGGCCAGATACCTCTGGACGTCATCCTTTCTTTCCGGTGTGTGGACAGCACCAAGCCGCTCAGAGCCATTGGCATACTTGCTGAGGGCACATTCAGTCCACTGTCCCTGCTGCCCACAGGCATGTGGAACAGTGCCAGTCCTAATGCTAGCCCCTGCGCAAGGCCACTATCACTGGTCTCTATTTGGACATTTGGTGTTGACCACAACACTTCTGAGTGAAACCATACAGCCCATTCCTTACCCATCGAGTGGTCCACCCTTTCCTGTTTAGGATGCCCAGGAATATGTCATTTGTGTCAAAGGTTTTGCACAAGTCCACATATATGATGTCAGTTGCCCTCTCCACATACATCAGTGTAACCCCATTTTAGAAGGCCACCAGAACTGTCAGGCACTATTTGCCCTTAGTGAAGCCATGCTGGCTATAATGAATAACCTACTTATTTTCCACGTGCCTTAGCTTAATTTCTAGGAGGATTTGCTCCATGATCTTGCCTTCCACCAAGGTGAGACTGGCATAATTTAAAAGGTTTATCTGCAGGTATGGGCTTGGGAATGGGACTGGACAGGCTGTTACCACTGCAGAACAAGCAGATTCTGAGGAAGAGTATGGTCCTGACATGCAGTAAGAAGAGAAAGTTCATTGAGGAAGAGAAAATCTGTGTAATAGCAATCTGCATGCTCTCGCTTTGAGAACTAAAAATGTTCAGGAAAGAGTTTTCAACTTGCCACATAAGTTGTTTATATTAAATTCACAAATGCAAGGAGGGAGATATCAATGTAGCAGCAGTGTTTTGACAGTTTTAGCCTGCTTGTGAAAGTGGCTTCCATGTTAACTCCTAACAGTGATGACAGCCAAGCCCTAGAATGAGGACCAGGAGCTACTCTGTTGCATTGAGTGGCTGAGTTCATTTTCCCTTAGCAGCCCTCAGAGCGCTGTGCTTTGCACTGGCAGCT
Organism: Hippolais icterina; assembly: GCA_013400075.1. Taxonomy (NCBI): domain Eukaryota; kingdom Metazoa; phylum Chordata; class Aves; order Passeriformes; family Sylviidae; genus Hippolais; species Hippolais icterina. The sequence goes on from VWYN01008147.1 coordinate 269,281, forward strand.
GGAAAGGTGCTGATAACACAGCGGTTCTTTGGTTGCTGCTGGGCACAGCATCAGCGCTGTCTCCCCAGCATTCTTGCCTGCCCCATCAGTAGCTGGGGCTGGGCAAGGTCCTGGGGGAAAACACAACCAGGCCAGCTGACCCAAACTGACCCAAGAAATATTTCATAGCATATGACATCAGCCCAGATATAAAAGCTGAGAAAAGGAAGAAGAATTTTTTTATTTTCAACATTTGCCTTCTGGAGCAACTATTCCAGGTGCTGAAGCCTTGTTCCCAGGAAGTGGCTGAACGTGTTCTCTATTTCCCATTGCTTGCCAATGGGAATAAACCTATTTTTTTCTCTTTGCTTGTGCATGCTCAAACTTTTGCTTTGGTAAACTGCCTTATCTGAACATCTGAATCCTTTTCAATCTTATTTTCTCTCTGCAGTCTGGCTGGGAAGGAGGGTGATAGAGCAGTTTGGTAGGCATCTAGGCATCTAGGTTGGCCCAACACAGGCCAATCCACCACACCTGTGCGCCAGTGAAGCAACCGCTTTGGATGCTCAATCTGGGAGAGCATGGAGGCTTTAATGAGGCTATTTCTGCAAGATCCAGCCTGGGCTTCTGTCCAGAACTCTCTCTGTGTTCCCTTTGCTTCAGACATGAGACAAAGGCTCTGCCTCACGCTGGGAGGGAGGATCCCACCTTATCCTTTTATGTGAAATCTGCAAAAGGAAAAACTGAAGTGAAAATGACACGAGTCAAGGCAAGTTTTTCTGTGGTTTATCTCCCTTCACGACTGCTTGTGGGACAGGTGCTTATGCTGCCTAGAAAGCTAAGTATGCAAGACTGCTGTTGAAATTGCATACTGCCTTTGTTTAATTTAAAGGTTTCCCTAAGCACAGAGGTATGTTTATTTGCTGTTGTGCTGTCCAGAAGTCTTTGTTTAACAACTTTCTTTAAATTATAGCCAAGTCTTACTAAAATAAGCTCACTTGACCAAATTACATTTTTATCTTTGTCCTAACATCCATTCAGCTTATTTTATCATTGAAACATCCTTTGACTTCAGACCCTATCATCATGTGGAAAGGTATCATCTGTGTAAACCTGTTGTCCAGGGAGCATTTGTCAGGGGTGTTCTTTCACAGCAGGTTAAACTACGAACTGTTGGGCATGGTGTAGAGACAGTTTATCCTGCATTGGGGCACTTTGGGGGACTATTTCTTACATTTCTTTAGATTCCCCTTTTTTTTTTTTTTTTCTCTGGTGGGACTGTTTATTGTAGAGCCAATCTGTGAGATACATAGATAGAAAGGTGGAATAGGGTGAAGGTTTCTATAAATAGCACAAAAATACTTCAGAGGAAATCAGAAATCTTAGTTAGATTGGGCATACATGCAGTCTGGTCTGTATGCTAGTGCTTTACAGATCAGCTGTCCTTGGGAGGCACTCACTTTCCAGCATCCTTCCTAAATATCTTCTGAAATATGATGCAGCTCTCTGGTGAGGCCAAGTACAGGAGTCTGCTCAAGAGAAGTCCTGATGAGTCTTTCCAACACAGGCACAGGGCTTTTCTGTATTTTTGTATACAGCTCTCTATATAACTCCCTGTATGTGGTCAGAATGAGTCCTGCAGGGCAGTGATAACATGTCTTCCATGACTTCCCAATTGCTATAGATAGCTTTCTGTGCACACCATGCAAACTGCTACTACCACCAATATTTTCTGATGGCTCCATGCCTTGGCATCTGTTTTCAGTGTAAAAAACCTGCAGCCTCAAACAACTTCATTCTACAGAATGAGAAGGTGCTCATACAATGAAGACTGTGATAGCAGGCATCTAAAGAAAAGGTGTTAATTGCATTAACAAGGTGAGCTTCCCTGGCCGTAAGACAAGTCCTGTCCTCTTCCCTTCTGCCAGCCCTTATTGAACACAGGAACAAGTGAACAGCAGAGGCGCGCATTTAACTCTGCCTAGAATGCACGCTCCTCTCTGCCGATGGGCGTTGCTAGCTCTGAGCACAAGTTGGGAACAGCAGTTATTGGTGGGAAAGCTGTTCCCCAGCCCTGTGACCGCTCCTGAGTTCAGGGGCCACGGGCACAGACTCGGCCAGGCATCCGAGCTTGCGCTCTGCCCCACGGGGCCCTGTGCACAGCAGCAGGTATGCTCCTGGCACATTTCTCCTTCTGCCCTTGGATGGGCCGAACACTGCCTTTCCCTTACTCTTTGTCTGTAACCTCTCGGGACTGTTGCAGGCTTCCTCATCTCATGTGACTCCAAGTCATGGTCCAGAAGCCACGGAAAACGCAGGCTTCACGGGCAGGTCCCTGGATAAGGCAAACACAAACACACTGTTTCTGGCTGCAGCAGAAACCTGAGCAAACATGCAGGCATTTAAGATGTTACGTAGCATCTGTTCCCCAGGGAGTGGAGTTTTTTAAGCCAAAGGCTCCACTGACTGTGGAGAGCAACAGTTCCCACAGTTTCCCTTTCCTATAAAAGGAAATTAAATTCTGCAGCAGCTGTTGATATGATAGCCAGTCTGGACTGGACCCCCCTCCCATCCCCTTACTGGCTGCCCAGCCTACTCCAGCTACCCACAGGCCACTTGGCCTGTCAGAACAAATTGAGCTTTGAGCTTTCTGGTGCTTTTTGATGCTAGCTGGTTTTGGAGTCAACAGAGACATAAAGCAAGCTTTGGTTGGTTGGTTGGTTGGTNTTTTTAATAAATAAATGCCCCGATCTTAGTAACTTCAGTGAAGTTCTGTGCTCTGGAAACACTGGCAAATGAAGATTCAGATGTGCCTTGTCTTATGGGCTGACACAGCTCTAGCCTAAACAATTCTGCTCATCAACTGCTGTCAGTCAGGCACAGATTATTCTCATTTGCATTAAACTACTGGTAAAAAAAATCAAAGCAGCCTAAAATGTCCATTTTGCCATCATTTTACACACCTCAGTTCAACATAAATGCAGTAAAAATGTAATAGATAATGCAATATTCCAAACTAGTATGAATTTGTCTATCTTTAACCTCTTTGAAATCCTTGCCTGACAAATTGTTTGGGGAGGGCACTGAGAGGAGTCACCCTTGGCACGTAACATGCATTTGACTTTCCTGTCCACAGCAGGGCAAAGTGAGTGTGTCTCTGTGGACTTAGTGTATTGTAACTGAATTGGAGGGAAGTCTGTTCCACTCAGTTAGGCTGCTGCATCAGGGAGGTCTTTTCCAGTATGCTGATGAGAACTGTAGTTGTGAAGCAGTCTATAAAAGTCAAAGGAATGAAAAGAAATTTGCATTGGAATCCAGGGAGATTTCACTTTCTAGAAACTCCAGAGTAGTGTGTGTGGGCCCATGGCAGAGAGTCACATCTTGAGGGACTGTGCTTCTGCCTGTGACCTGTGAGATGATGGTGACCAAGGTCACACAGCAAGACTGGCAGCACCTCACTTTGCTCAGTTTTATCTGTGGGACAAAACCTGGAGCCACGGCTCTCTGCTTCTGCACCCCTGTGCCTGGCTCTGCACCTCCTGGGGCTTTGTTTGCCGTGCGTAGCAGCGCACCCAGGGAAACTAGGCGGAGCCATGATTTTGGGGTTTGGACCCCAAATGCTGCTGGCCAGCCTTAGCATCAGTCTCAGATCCAGGATAAATTTATGCCCCACATTTTCTCCACACTCCACAAATTGGCATCAGCAAGCAGGAGTGTCACTGTACTTCACCCCTGGCTTTCTATTAACACTAAAAGGAGCAACTTTCTTTGCAGTGATTTCAGACAAACTTTGCCATGTGACATTTCTGACCTTTTGCTCTGTGATGCACATTTCTTTACATAGATAAACCAACTTTGTTTGAGCCACTTGTTCTTTGACAGGTCACCAGTGGCTTTGTCAGCCTTCAGAGGGGGACAGAGGTACAGGAACCCTCAGCAGTGCAGTGCTGCCTGACCAGAGGCAGCAGAATCAGTGCTCCTGCAGGCAGGCACTCCCGCAGCATGACAGATGCCTAAATGCTGATGCCAGCTGGATACTGGTGTTAAGTGGAATTACTGGTGTGGGGGTTCTGGAGAGCCTCAGATGCCCAGTGGGCACACATGTAAAGCGGTGGGCTCGTTCTGGTCCTGTGTGACACTGGGAGGGGCAGCCCTTGGCACAGCAGGGTCTGCATCTGCCTTGCTCTGTGCAAAGTCAATCTACAGGGAGCTTGATCCTCCTTTAGAGGGGATTAAAGACTTTATTAACCCATGGGTAAATGCAGGGGATGAATTTCATTGTAGGAGCACAGCAAGCCATTTTGAAAAAGAAAAGTTAACTCAAACCTAATCCTGGTATAGTTAAGCTGAAAGAAAAGTGCAGGAGCCCAGCTGACACACTTAAACCGTGAAGGCATGAATTGGACAGGCTTTGTAGAAGGGTGTAAGAGTCTCTGAAGGCCAGCTGAGCCTAAAAATCTTTCATGTCTATGCTTCATTCTTCAGAGCCTTCACAGTTACAGACCTGCCCCTTTTGTAAAACACACTAAATTACTAAAACATACATGGCAACATTTGCATGCAGATCTCAGCAGTGCTCAGCTTTCCCTTATCTTCTTCTGATTTGCATGTCTCTGATTTCTTCATTAGGCATATTGTTTTAAGTAACTGAATAGAATCAGTAAATTAATAGACTCAAGCTTGCTCTGTTTCGCTAAATTAATATTTGTTAAAACTCTAGATACCCCAAATTCTGCATGTATTGTCAAACTTGATTAACTGTACTTACAGCAAAAAATGGCAATTACATGATATATTCATGGTATGCATAATTATGTACTTTAGCTTATTCCTCATAAATATCTAATAACATACTCAATACATTAAATATTAACAATGGTCTACATACTAGACCCATATTTTTTAAATGAGCTTCTTCCCGGGGGCATGTGATACTCTGCTAGTGTCACATGGGACAGGCTAGGAGGAAATCATACATAAAGATAATTTTTTAAACAGTGCAGATTCAGTTTTCTCTCTGTACTTTATTTTACGTACTTGTGTCTCAAAAATACTGAATGAGTATATTAATGGAATTTGAACAGATGTCTTTAAAGGGAGCAAGACAAAAAGCCTAGAGATATGTATCTCCAGTGTCAAACAGGTCTGAGCACAGCAGAACAAAACATCTGGCTCCAATACATTGTGGATTTGGAATTCACTTTTTAATTTTATTATGTTTGCCTGTGCCCAAGGACTTACAACCAAAAGTAAGGGAAATGAGAAGTACAGGCAAAGAGTGAGCATCTTCCTTCTGGCCATTGGCAACCAAGTATGTTGTGTTAGCCACAGAGCATCATCAGAATTGCTTCAGTATCTCCTGTTGTTTATTGGCAGTATTAAGTCCCATGTGTTTAGTGACCTTCATGTTGTTTGCTATTTTCTATTAGATTAAAGTATATAAAAATAAATAAAACCCTGTGTCAGTCTGTGGTGATGGGGGGTAAAAATTAGATTACTAAGGAAGTTTAGAGATATTTAAAGGGTAAAAATCAAACTCTCCAGCAGAAAGATGTGATTTGGCAGCTGTACCATGCAAGAGATCTAGGGATCCCAGGCTAAATCTGAATCCTGAGTGAAATTTATTAACATGGTTGTCAGGGTGAAGGTGCAGGAGTTGGACACCTTTAAAAAGATCTCAGTTAAAATATGGAAGAGATGCAGAAGCAGACAGTTTTCTGACTAATTGTCAAGAGACTTTGAAACTTTTGCTCCTCTGTTTACACCAGAGCAGCACAAGTTGGGAAAAAATGGGGGCAAGAAGTGCCCCTGTGGTACCTTGAAAAACTATAGAGGTGGGGTTTATTGCAGGGAGAGGTTTAGGTCTGCATGCAAGTACTGTGCTCTTTGAAATAATTTGGTCTCTTTTGTCCTGCTTGCAACATCTTTCCAGCCATCAGAAGGTCTCATCTGTTCCATGGCAAATTTTTTCTACCAGTGACAGTTCACATCTACATCACTCTCCACAGAAGGAAGGAGTTTATACAAAATTCATAAACTATTCACATGGATTCTCTTTCATATTACTCAAGCTGGATGCAAGCCTCTGAAGGCTGTTCCAAGAATGAAAGCAGGTCACAGTCTTTAGCAGAGACATGCATGCTCACATTTCAGAGGTGTTTTGTCCATGATTTCAAATGTTGGCTCACATGTACAATTCAACAGTGAAACATTTCCTGCTGAATACTAGCACAGTTTTCTACCTTATTTAACATCACCTTTCTTGCATCTCCATTGTTCAGTGACATAGGAGTTGTCTGAGATGAAAGTGCATCTACACAGATCCATTTGCCCCCCGCATACTATGAAATGGAAGTGCTCTTTCTTGCCTCTATACTGAATTATTTGTGATAGCCCTTAACCATATCACCACCCACAACTGGTTTCAAACACCATTTAAGCAGATTTCCTCATGTGATGATGGCCAACAAGTTCAAGTGTATTTACAGGCGCACAGTGAGAGAAGACCTGCCCCACCATGGTGCTAGACAGCTACTGAGGGTGTGTGCTTGACTGGATTCCCTGTGCAATGGAAATGGGAAAATACCTCACAGTCCTAGGGGAACAGAAAGACAAAAGCATCTGGGTAGGCTTCATTGCTCAGCTTTAGTTTAGAAGTCAACTAAGACAGAGAAGGAGATCAAAGAGAAAATCTAGAGCTGTTGTTGTCATCCTGGGATAATCAGCGTAATTCACAGGTAAGGGAACACAAATTTCCTTCGTGTTTTAATTTCTGTACCAACAGGCCACAACAGAACCCTGTGTTGCATGACATTCCAGGATTGAAATACAGGACCAGTTTTTCCACTGATATAAAATTATACCAATTAGTTTATATAATTTGGTAATCTGACTGGTGTCCTTATTTTTTTGGAGACCTGCTTCAAGTTTAAATAACAGAAAACAAATATGATCCTATATGTTTCACTTTAACATAATATGACATACTTTTATATAATTTCATGACAACAGAAGGTTTGACTTGGTTTTCAGACGTCCTGGTTAACTCAGAAAGAAACTGACGTAAAACACGAAACAAAAAAGGAAAAGTATAAAAAGCAATTGCATGTCTTGGCTGTATGTGGAACAGGTGAGGAGCTCCCAGCTATTTTCAACATACAGCCCACCTCAGTAAAGGTTGTGTAAAACACAGCCATCAGTTACCAAGAGGGGTGAAAGCCCCTGGGCCACCAGCTGCAACATGAATCTTCTCTATCTGTCTGTGGCCTTCCAAGTGCACATTCCCTTGTCAGCTTTCTGCCACTCAAGACAAAGACTAGCACAAACTGTCTACTACCCAAGGGGAAGTAAACAGGAGCCCTTGGAATAGGTTCAGGAATCGATATCTTCTGCAGAGGATAGTCCCAAATTCCTAGCTAGTCTGGATATATGGAGAGAGCCTGTGTAACTGATGGTGAACTGTCCACAAGGCTCTGCTCAGGCAGAGAGACTTTCAGAAAAACTCTTTTCTGCAGGGCTGATGGCAGAGAGCACTGTCATGCAGGGGCCAGGACCATCCTGCATGCAAGCTAGAGCTGCTTGGGAGGATGCCATTGATGAAGCTGTGAAATCAATGCAAAAGTGATTTGTGGCTTCCTCATGCTTAAATATCACTGGCAGCCATCTGAACCTGGAGTGTTAACAGAGCTAATCCTAAAACAAAACCACTCCAGAAAGAGCTCATGAAAGAACCATCAGCTTCTTCTATCTTCTCCTGCACCCTTCTTGCCCTGGCTGATTTCATGACTTGAGCTACATTTACATCTCTTTACATTTACATTTACATTTACATTTATGTTTACATTTACATTTATCAATTAATGGAAGTGGGACATGAGGAGGTGAAGGAAGAAGAACAAGGAATCATCCTTTTTTGTCCTAAGTCCTTGAATTACAGCCCAGGCTGACCATAACCTACAAGGTTTGACAGAAATAGAAAAAAAAAACAACCAAAAACCCACTACCCAAATCCAACTGTTACAGAAAGAAAGTCATGAGACAGCAGCCAGAAATTCAGAGCATGTATTTTAAAATACTGGTGTGGTGTATGGCTAAAGAACATAAGACAAAACTCTGACTTAGAGCAGATCCATGATGTATACACTAGAGGAGACTCTTGTCTCACATACTTAGGCTGATAGCTGTGGGGATTGCTTAACCTAAACATGACAAAGCTTCAGTGAGATTCAGGTGCAGGTGTGCCTTCTGCTGAAAGGGTTCTAGTGGAATAAACAGCTTGTGCTGTGGAGCACAAAGGGTTGTAAATTCCCTGGCTTTTCAAACAGCCTCTCACTATGCAGCCATAGGATCAAAGGTATGTTTGCTTTTGGTGCTGGAATTTCCTTGATGAAGGAATGCTGCTGTTGCTGAGGCCACCACCAGCATGGTTTCCTGCAGATGACTACTGGACTTGAGCAACTTGGGAGAAGCAAGGTATTCCTTCAGGCAGCCCCTTGTCCCCACCTCAGCCAGCCCTGCTCTCTGCTAGCAATCAGCACTAACAAAAAGGAATTACAGTAGTGAAAATTTCCTACATGACTGCCATTTGGTGAGCTGAAATCAGACCAGGAAGCAAAATATCTCACACTGATATGTATATATATGGAAGACTTTTCAGCTATGTGAGTGATGACATCTGACTGTCTCCACTGCCCATTGTTTATTCCTGGGCTGTTTGCACAAAAGCAAGAAGTGGAGCACTGAAAGCCTGTCTATATTATAATAATGAGCTATTTGATTAATGAGTCATTTGATATACATAATTGTGCAATATCTAGTAACGGAAAGGTCTCGAGCTATTCATGAGTCCCTTTTCCTGTGAAAGGAAGGATATACTGTTTCAGTGAGTAACATGTAGAGAGAATTTGATATAACATTACTACTATATCAATATTTTAGGAAATGCAGCCTCTGAGGGGATACATTATACTGTTATAAAATACTCTTTGGTGTGTTTTCACCACACAGGGCTGATGTGCTACCTGATAGCTACAGTGTAAGAACGGCTTGTCACTTTCCACCTCTCAGCTTGGAACAGAACTGGTGAGACAGCAGGGGGTTGGCCATCCACCTGTCTCTCTCCCCCAGATCTTGCAGACAGCTGGGAAGTGCAAACCACTTTTGCATCGATTTCATAGTTTTGCATTTGGGGAAGTTTGACTCCAAAATAGGAAGTAATGAGCCACTGCTGGCTGAAGTGAACTGCAGTTCCTCTACCAGAAGCAAGGTATATAAAAGGCCTGGAACGGGGAAAGGCACAGAGCAGAAATGTGATGTCTACCACATGTCAAGCACCATTCCCCAGCTGTCCTGTGGAACCTCCTTGCCTGCTGTGTCTGGATGACAGGGCAGTGGCTCACCTGATAGCTGATCCTCCTGTCTGGTGTGAACATTTGGTGTGGACATTTCAATGGGACTAAGGGTTGCCTTCATCAAGTAGAGGAGGGTACTTGAGTTGCTGGGACCAATTTTTCTGCCACAGTTGTATACAGGCATGTTGTATCCATCTCATTCCTCGAGGTTGCATCAGGCCTGGGAAAAAGAGATTTCCCCCTATTTGAATTACCCCACAAAAACACCACCAGTCAAGTGCAAACACATGAGACAGATCATATGTGCAATTATGCACATTAGTAGGTGTTCTCCACCATCTGCCATTTAAACAAGAACTTAGAATTTAAGAAAACCAGATGGAGCCTGGGTACCAATGCATCATGCTGTTCCTCAGCATATATCCAGTACAAGCTGTTCTTTGAAAAGAGGCATGCCCGCCTTGGGTGTTTTCCTGGGGGGCATGCACCAGCACCAGCCCAATGCCACAGGCTTAGTGATTGATACAGCATCACTCAGATTTGATGAGACCACCAGTAGGTGTAACTTTGTCAGCTTCAACACAGCTCTCGTGGCCGCTGCATCTGAGCAGAGGCGGTGCTCCAGGGCACCTCCAGGTGCCTGGCAGTCCTGCCGCGACGCCCCAGGATGAGAGGTGCTCAGGAGCATCCTACGCCGCTTGAGCGGGTGGGCGGGCAGAGCATCTGTCGCACCACGACGGCCCTCCCCCGGAGAGCACCGGGACCGGGGCTGCGCTGCGGGCGCAGAGGGAGCGCAGGGCCGGCGTGATCCCGCCCGGAGCGCGGGGCCATGGAGGCAGCCGCGGACAGCACCAGGTTCGGCTATATCTTGGAGCTGCTGAAGAGAGACAAGGTAGGGATGGCACCCCCGAGATACCGCGGGGCGGGCAGGCAGCGCCCACGTGGAGAGACAGCTCCTTTCGCAAGTGGTTTGTCGGGTTTTTTAGGGGAATGTGCGGGAAGGAATACTCGTCTTCACAGCTAATGTACTCGACTAATATTTGCCGCACACTTCCAAGGCTACAAGGTGAAAAAGTTAAAAAATAATTTCCATGCGAAGTGTCCCTCAGCCCAGCACAGCTGGGCATGCATCTGTCAGGTTTGCAACCCTGCTCCCGCTCCGTGTGCGGCGGAATGCCCCGCTCCAGTGTGGGGATGGGATGCACCCTGCCCGGGGGGGCTGCTGCTGCTACCCACCGGCTGCAGGCAACGCTGGAGAGGGAACTGTCTCCCCCAGGCACTGATTCAGAAAAAAAAAGGAGAGAATCCAACTTCTTGTACTGTTGAGCTGTTGATATGTGTGAGAACCAGAGAGCACCAAAGATTCAGGTGTGGTGTTTTTATTAAAAAAATAAGCAGCCACAATATTTAAAAAATAAGTGTGACAAATAATGGTGCTGTTGGAAACATTTCTTGTTCCAGACTCATCTTGATGACTTTCCAAAGGCTGTCTTCACAGTCAATTCTTTGTGAACATCTCCCCCTTTCTCTCCTCCACTCCCTCTTTTAAAAATTCTGGAAGAACCTTCAGAGCAGGTGAATGAGGTGTTTTCTGGATGATTTTCTTCTTCTCCTTGCCTGGGAGTAATCATGCCAGGACTTTAAAAGAAAATTCAGTCTTGTTCTGTCCATTTTACACACCAAACAAAATCATCAAGTGTTTCAGGCCAGAAATTCCTTGAGCCTGGAATGTTCCTGTAATGGGGTGCTAGATCTGTGCCTTATCCCACAGTTAGGTAGTTTGTACTTAATTCAGACACCCTCTGCAAGAGCATATGGATTGATAGACAGCAGAGTTGGCACAGTAGTGTGAAATGTGCATGTTTATTACAAACAGTGCTGTTGTTCATACATAGACGATGGCATTGCCAAGTCCCATCATCACAGACATTTGGTGTACATGAAGAAAAGGGGAGCAGTACCAGCTGTATGACTGCCACAGACTTTCCATAGTGGCGATCACTACTTGAGCTTCTGCAAGCTTCCCACTCTGAGACCTCTTGCTCTCCACATATTTCTTTTGCATTTTTTAAATCTTCAGACCAGGGTTTTGGATTACAGCCCCTTTGTACCGTATTGACGGTATCCAGCAGCTTGGATGTGCTCTGCTGGGATAATGAAACTGCTTTCTCAGATGACATAAATCATACCAGCAAAAGGACTCTTCTGGTAAACTGTATTTGCTTGGGGTCAGAGTATTGCTGCTTAGAGGTTCCAGCACTCCAGTCTTCCCGTTCCCATTGCCCCCCATCAATAAAGCTTTTGCAATAAAGCCTGGAACCATTAACATTCTCTGAGCTAACTGCTAAGCATCTGGCTTTCACTGAACAAAGACCTATTAGAAAATCAGGATGAAACAAGAACACTTTACACTTGCACACTCACCCCTCAAAACACAGGGTCCCTGCAGGTACGATGCATCAGGTCTTGAACCCTGGGCACATGACCCCTTTTGGCAAGCATGCTGTTTTTCCACTTAGCTGGCAACCTCCGTCAGACCTCTCAAACAGGGCAAATCGTTAAATATCACTTTTCCCCGGGGAATGTCACTTCAAAAATCTGTTATCTCTTTTAATGATCTGTGCTCATTATTCTCCTATGACTCCCCTTTACACATACAACTTGCACATAGTACCTAGAACAGAAAGATGCATGTAGCACTTTTAGTTCCAATAAGACAGTCCTTGTGTAATCCATATATCCACAACATCTGTTTAGGCTCACTACAATACTCTCTAAGATATTCTGGGCCTCCATGGCACCTGTCACAAATGTCACAGTAGCATCTGAGAATTCTAAAATACCCCTGAGAGACAGATTAACAACTAGCTGCACTTTGTATCAGAGGCACTGGTGCAGAAGGAGATTGTGTGACCTTCTTTCAGAACTCTGAAATCTCAGTTCAAACCACAGCAAAGACACTCACCGTCTCAAAATTATGTATTATTCTAGAAATGGTCTCAGGCTTCTTCCAACCCTGCCTCTACCCCACCTCTCCCCCAAATTTTTCCCTGTAAGTTTACTTTTGCAGTAGTCAAAACACACACACACTCCTACCCCCATTATTCACCCAAATGCCAGTTCAAATTGTTTTACTTTTGTAGGTGTATGCTTTCTTTTTTAAAATGCATATGATTCTCTTGTATATTAACTTCAAAGAAATTTTAGATGCTGTAAAGAAACAATCATATCTAATGGGCTAAACGATACCAATACTTGCCATCTGTTTTGAAAAACCATTTTTAGGCTTTTTTCTGTAAGCAGAATAGACTCAATAATCTGATATAAACCAGTGATTTTCAGAGGGAAGATAACAACACCAACACTGTCCCTGAGATCTCTAATTGAAATAAGGATCTTGGCATGCTCTATTTTTTAATCAAGGCTCTCACCCTCTCTTTTTTCCTCACTTGTTTGCTTTGTTTTACCATCTATTTCTACACTCTTCATGGTTTGCAGAAACTGACAGTTTGTTGTTCATAAGGAACAGCTTTAAAAGCTATTCTCCAGAAAAAGCATTTAGAGAAATAGGTATCACTGAAAACAAGCCCTAAACCCCATACAATATGAACATGAGAAATAGATAAAAATAATTTTAAGAGCATTTCAAGTTCTGCATACTTTCCACCTGCAGCCTGCAGGTGACACTGATTTCTGTCCCTGCCTTATTCCCTGCCTTATTTCATGTAATGACTGAAGTAAAATTCTCATGTGCTAGCATTTTAGCTTTTATCCAGGTGACAGTAAGGGACAGAGTTATAGAGGGGTTCAAACAGAAGTCACAATGAGAAGCTGGAGAGGAGAAATGCAACATTTACTAGTGGCTGTGGTGACTGGCAGGTGGCTCTGGGCTGCCTGACTCAGCCAAACTGGAGCTCTGCTCCTCATACTAAAGAAGATAAGGCTTTACATATTTCTTGCTTATGTGCAGGAAAGTGCTTCTTTGGGGTTTGGGTCCCTATGAGGAGAATTCTCCTCTAACAGCAATTTTCTTACATTTACAGAGTATTCAAAAGCATGCCAGAATGTGTGTATATTGTGAGGGGTATTTGCACAAAGTAACTCTGGTTGAAAGAGTATGTAAAGATAGCTTGGAGTTCAGTGTCAGGCAGCAGCATTAAGGCAAGTACTTCAGAGAGCTCTGAGTTTGAAATCTAGCAGTCAAGAGCAGTTAAAATCCAATTTGCCTGTCTTCACAGCTTTTAATCAGTTACTTGGATGGGTTAGTCAGCCTGTGTGACAAAGGTGTGTTCCCACATCTTAGACATGTTCTCATCACTCCAACAGTTTCCCTGAAGCACCTAGAAGCACATGGGATGTGACATGGCAAGGGTGAGCTGCCAGCTTTGTCGTCTGTGACAGGGGTATCTAAAGTCTGAAGTGAAGGAGAGAAGCACCCCGTGTGTTCCATGTGTACTGTACTATTTATTGTGTCATATCTTTATGGAGTCAGAAACTGAGCCTGTGACTGATTTTCTTGTATTTCTTTTTTTCTCCTGTAAATGGTTTATATTCTAAATCCTTTCCAAATTACCATTACATTTTCCTTTTGCTGAACAGTAATAATTTCTATATAGGTGGGACTCTCTCTTAATTCAGAGCTGGAAGACATTTTCATTTGAATGTCTTGTATTTTGGGGAAGCTTTTTCATTAGAATTCCTTTGTTTTCTTGGCAAGTGATTACAATCTTTGGAGGGAAAGAGAAGAGTCCTCTGTGTGGATGATTCTATGTAGCTGCTCCTTGGATCTTCTGCTGCTTTCCAGGTGTCCTGGTACATGTGGCAGTAAGTTAAAAAGTAAAGACACACTGAACCAGTTATCACACTTTGAGAAATGCTGGCTATAAATCCTACCCAAAGCTAATTGCAGACCCAGTATTCTGGCAGTTCAGTGAGTGCAGTCTTTATTGACTATTCAGCATGCTGTGCATAGCAGTGGCACGTGGGACCTTCTGAATTTGTCCAGTCCAGCTGATCAGGTTATGGGATCTGTTAGGAAACCTGTCCAGCCTTGAGGATTATGGACATGTAGCACATCTCTGCAGAGAAGACAAACAACCCTGAACCAAGGGATTAAGGACAGATATTGTTGTTTTATGATGAGCTCCTCAGGCCATAGTTATGTTCACTTCAGAATATCCAAGGTCAACAGATCCTCACTAGTTCTTCAGGGTCACACAGTTGAAGGGCAGCCATTGTGAAGACTGAGCCTCTATTCCTGAGCCAAATCAGGCACATTTCTCTCAGGCAGCATAAATTCCTGCCTTATTGCTAACGGGACATATATCTTTCAGCCTGCATGACTGGGAAAATCCTGTGGATAGAAGTCATCTTCATTAGGTTCAACTGTTCAGGACTAAGTAGAGAAGCAAATTCATCACTGGCAATTTACAGAGAGCAGGATGAGGGCTAACACCCACCTGAATTCATCCTGAAAGAAAACACAAAACACAGGGAGAAAAATGTCTGTGTGATAGCTCAGTCCTCAAGTCAGTCATACTATCTCAGGAAAAAGTCTGTTCTCATCCTGCATATCTCCACTGTGATGCATTGGCTGTAATATTTTCAATCAGAGGAAGGCAGACCAGCAGGAAACTGATTCAGTCTCAAGCTGTGGTTGCAAAAACATCATGAAAATAAATGTCTTGAAAAGCTTTGGTCTGAGGACCTACTGAAGGCAGGGGAGGTGTTGGCAGAACCTTCCTGGTCCTTTGGGAAGGCTTATGTTTTTTCCTGCAGTAGGACTGCAGCTGCACTCTTTAACAAGTGCAGGATTTTTACAGCTTCTTGGAAAGCAGTGCTGCATCTGTCTTGAAACCATCTTGATAGTTAATGCAAATGAGCACTTGGGAGATTTCTGCATATCAATTATTGAATTAACAAGTACATTTAACCTGAGGTAGGGGGCAAAATAGGATAGCAATGGCCACCCATCCTAGTTTCTGTTTTCTTCTCCTGTCTTGGGGGTGCAGGGCATGCTGTAACTCCTGGTCAGACCCTGTCTGCAGAGGCAACAGGAGTGAATTTTGAAGGATGTGTAGATCCACTTAAACACTACCCAGGTATGGGTAGAATTTAAACATCCCATGCAAAAGGAGTCCCTTGTGAACAGAACAGGTGTCCAATTGATGCACATCAAGGCTGGAAACAAAGCAGAAGGGTAGCTCTGGCTTCTGTAGTCAAGCTGATCTTATTAACCTCCTTTTCAGAAGCTAAGGACAGAAATATTTTCTGACACTGCTTTGTGCTCTTATCTTTTTAATGTATCAGTCATTCTTAGCTGTTGCTTTTTCCTCCAAGTACCTGAAGCTAATGAGAATTTTGACACTGCAAATTTAGTAGTCCTGGCTTGGAGGAGGATCAAAAGGCTAGTAAAAAGGTGTGAGTGCAGAAGAGGGAAATTTTGTCCTTTGGAAGTCTTCAAGGACATTTTCCATGTAGTATCTTAATGTGATGGAGGTGGTTATTAAAATCTTGCTCTAAACTAGCCTGAAGCCCGAGCAAACAGGTACACAAACAAGATAATACCTTAATGTCCTATTAAGAGATTGAAAAAAGAATCATTCACAAGTCCTGGCAGCAACAGTAGCTGGCACTGTGGTCCATGTGAAGACTTTAGGAGGACAGGGAAAATGTGTCTTCCATGTTTATCTGCTCTAGCAACACCCACCTGTGCTGGCATCTAAACCTCTGCTGTGGAGCACAGAATGATTTTCCTTGCTGAGCCACCTAACACAAAATTTTTTCCTACTGCTTCAAAGGCAACCTTAGACCCAAGGGGTCTTTGTTCTAGTCTGAGCCTGATAGTTTATTTGGCCCTGTATCAACCACAATCCAGTGTCAGTGCTGGGTAGTGTGCTGGTGCAGACAAGTGCCTATTAAAAGCTGCCTGCCTGTAAGGAAAGCTGGAGTCAGGAAAGATGGGGAATAGTAGAGCTGGGTAAGAGATAATATACTTATTCAGCGGCTTGCAAATCATTATTCAAAACATATTTGGAAGGCTGACAACAACCTTACCAACCTGTCCTCCCCACGCCCAGTTAAGTGACATGGTTCAGTTTGAATATACATACTGTACATTTATGGGCATTATCAGAATAATTCCAAGCAGAGCACTCTGTATTTTTATGATGTTGGTTACTAAAGTAAGTGCTAAATAATATCTTTATAAGTCTTCTGTAGAAAGTTCTTCTCTGTTGCAGTGGATATGTAAAAAATCACCTCTGTCTTCATGATTTCTGAGTGTAAATTTCCATTCAGGTTTCACATCCAGGCCACTGAAGCCCAGGTGTAAATAATGCCCAAGTAAGGCATTTCAACTGTTTGTTTTATTGACTTGTAAGAAAAGTAGTTTTGAGGGGAAAATAGAATTTCTTATCCTGATGTTTTACTTCAAATAGGCAAGTAGGTCAAATCTGGTGCTTGACAAACTGACAGCATTTCATCTTTCACATAACCCAGGCTTCATGTATTTTAATTAACTAAACCACCTTCCGCTGTGTAGTATGAGGACAGCGCATGCTTTCACTGCAGGCTTTATAACTGGTGTTCTTTCACCCTTAGCCTAATGCTATGTTAACTATTGACACTGTGATGGTTGTATCTGCACCCTTGCCAAAACCCGAAGGTGCTGCAAATTTAAAATTTTTTGCTTAAATTATTTTATAATTTTTGTTTAAAATGGTTATGTTTGTTCTGCTGGATGGTGAAAAGGCTATTTACTATCTCTTTTCCAATGGAAACATGCTGTAAGGGAAGGGTAGGAGGTGCTGGCCATCTTAATCACTTCCCCACCTCTTTTTCATCCTTGCTGCCATAAATGCTGTCTGCTGCATGCCTCCTGCATGATATTTGAGAACTCATGGCAGCCAAAGTCCCCAGTGATTGGGAAAGGGGAAACATCATAACTATTTTTAATTAGGGGATGAAGGAAGGTCTGGGGAATTACAGACTTTTGAGCCTTACCTCAGTGCCTGGGAAGATCATGGAACAGATCCTCATGGAAAAATGTTAAGGCACATGAAAAACAAGGAGGTGGTCTGACACAGCCAGCACAGCTTCAGTAAGGGCAAATTGTGCCTGACCAAACTGGTCACCTTCTGTGATGGGGTGACTGCAAAAGTTGGCAAGGGAAGACCAAGAGATGAGTTCTGTAAGGTCTTTGACAC
>VWYN01008148.1:0-48344 GCA_013400075.1 Hippolais icterina
TGGGTGGGATGAGGACACAGGGGGACAGGGCCAGCTCAGTGCAGGCAGCAGTGGGCATCTCTCACCATCTGCTGGTGCTGCCCCTACCCTCACCCGGGCTCCCTTCCCCTCCCAGCTCAGTCTGCTCTCACCCACCCCCTGGGTGACAGCCAAACCCCGCCTGACAGCAGAGATGGGCTTTTTTTTCCCCACCTCCTCCACAAGCCCTTCCCTTTGTCCTCTTTTCAGCAGCTCTGGCTCCTGCCAGCAGATTATGCTGACAATTTCGTGTGGAAAGGAAATTAGAAATGCACCGGCGTTCCTCACACGAGCTGAGCCGCGGCTTGAATGGGAGCATTAATTCAGATTAAAACTGAATCACTCAACAATTCATCTTTTTTTTTTCTTCAGTGTGTGCGTGTGTGCGCTTTGTGTACGACAGGGATGTTGTTGTCTCAGGTCTCTGCTATGACCTACCTGATTAATGGAGTGACACAGCCTGCCAATATCATTCCTACAACTAAATCAGTGTCACCTGCAGGTCCCCAAGGAGAGGGAACGTGCTCCAGGAAGTCTGAGGAAGCAAAGCTGGTTTCCAGGCTCTGCCTCTCAACTCTGACAGCTCAGCCTGGCTCCTAAACTGGCTGTTCCTCAAGCAAACTCTGCTTCCTGAGCTCCAGGAACATCCTGGAGCATCCCAATCCCAGAAAACCAACAAGTCAAGGGCAAGTTTTGAGTTTTCCTCAGGGATGTTGCCTTTCCTACTCTCACATCACCTCCAGCTCCCTCTGTTTTCCCTCCCTGGAGCAGAACTGCTGTGAAAGCCATGGAAAGGAATTAAAAGGTTTAATTTTTAAAGCTTTATGTGATCGTGGTGTAGAAAAAAAAAAGAAAAAAAGCCATATGGAAAGAACAGCTGCCAAGTAAAATCTCACCCTCAATGGAGAAAATATGAAATTTCCTGGCGTGGGTGAAAATGAAGTGTCAGAGGTTGGAGTTTGGAAAGGCCAGAAGGCAGCAATCCTTTAAAAAAAGCATCAAAATCTCTAAATTCTCCTGGAGGGTGGCTGGTGGTGAGGGCAGAAGTGCCCTGAAGTTCCCAAGGTCCCAGTGACCTGCAATGACACGGAATGAGAACCAGCCCCAGAGTGTCCTCTCCAATATGTGACAGTGCCAGGAGCAAAAACTGAGAGAAACAGCAAAGCCAGGTGTGAGAATGAGATCGGACAGTCGGGATGGTGATGGGATGGACGGAGAAGAGAGATCTCTGGAGTCAGGGCTGGGTTTGGAGCGTGGGGTTTATTGCACAGGGCGTGGGTGAAGGGGCCCTGCCACGAACTGCCAGGCACAGCTCAGAGCAGGCCAGAGAGAGAGAGCAAGTGAGGAAGAAGAAGAAGAAGAAGAAGAGGAAGAAGAAGAAGAAGAAGAAGAAGAAGAAGAAGAAGAAGAAGAAGAAGAAGAAGAAGAAGAAGAAGAAGAAGAAGAAGAAGTTCCCGTTAGAATCCATTAAATCTTCTTCCATACTGAATATTCTGATTTACACCAACCAATCTAGCACAAGATACAAACCCTACAGCATTTACACACAGCCTATAAGAATCATTACATTACCATCCTGTGTTATATTTTAAACCCTAAAAACGACTCTTGGGACCCCTCCTGCCGAGCCAGCAGGGTCTGCTCTGACCCTTGGACTCTTGGTAAGGAGAAGGTCATTGTTTANCCTTCAAACTGGTCACTCAGAATGACAAAATCCCAACACTCCTTCAGATTTTCTATTCCAAAATGCTGTGTTTCCTTTGCTGTTTCACTGGCACCCCGCAGAGTCCCACCAAAGTCAACAACAACAAACAGAAGAATTGCACTCAGCGTGCCAGGTTCGTTTAGAAAGCAGTATAATTAGAAATAAATTAAATAAGATCAGCTGGGGGGACATTTCATGTTGTCCATGTGTCATTAAGAGGAGCAATCACACGGTCCTGCAGGCTGCAGCCAGGCAGAGAAAACCAGGGGGATGAGAAGACAAGGACACAACCAGAAAAGGCAGTACCCAGAGGAAACAACGGAAAATCCATCTGTTTGCTGCCCGTTGGAGTCCACCTGGAAGATTGGTTGCTGCAATGTGAGGTTTAGCTGCTTTCTTCCAAGTAAATAAAAGTTTTTCCAGCAGAATTCCAGCTGCAGGCAGGGCAGCACTGAGTCCCCTCTGCCCTGGGTGCTCTTTCTCACCTTTGCTCCTTCCAGATGTTCAAGGACAGGTTAAATGAAGACTGATCCATTCTCTAGTCTGCCTTCCCAGCTTTTGAGGCTGTTCCCATGCAAGAATTTATCATTTATCCCCAGAACTCTTCCCCTGCTCTGATTTATCCACCCATCTTCAGCGTGGCTGCATGTGGCACCCACAAAATCCTGCAGCGATGAGTTCTGAGCTTCAAAGATGCCCCCCAAAAAAATTGCCTTTCATTTGTTTCAAAATATTTTGGGCCTGTTTTGTGGGAGGCCTGCAGCTTCCTGCATGATGAGGAGGAGAGAAGCCTCGTTCCTTGCTCAGCCCCTCGATGAGGGAGGTGTTTTGGGCTCTCAGCCCTCGTCACTGCCTTTCTGTGTGTGCTTTTTCGTGTTCCTCTCCATCTCAGGGGAGCCCAGGCTATGCACAGCCTTCAAGGAGGCTGAGCAGGGCTTAATTACATTTCCTGGTATGTTCTCTTGCCTAATAATTTCTAAAATTCTCTGTGCCTTCTGACTCATTCCCACCGAGCCCTGAGCTAATGTTTCCATAGCGCTGTTCAAAGCAAGCCCCAAATCTCTCCCCTGAATGCTAATAGCTAATCTGCAGCTCATCACTGTGGAGGTTGTAATTAATGTTGTTTTTTCACAGTGGTCATTATCCTGCTTTTCTTAATATGTGAATTTCGTCCTCTGTTTTATCCCCCACCCTCTCACAACAACGAGAAGCTTCTGCAGGGCCTTCGTTTTAGCTTTTTCTGCCCTGAACAAACTCATCTCGCCAGGAAATGGAATTGCCCTGGCTCTTTGCATGTTTTTTGTGAACCCTGACTGACAGCCCCAGGCTCTGCAGGGTGAGACCACTGCTCTGGGCTTTTACCCCCTAAATAAACCACTGAAGGACCTTCTCTCTTATCCCTTCAGCTTATTTTTCTTAAGAACCTTTAGGGGGAGAACTTGTTAAAAGCTCTTGAGAACCCCAGATTATTGCAGCCACCAGTCCACCCTTATGGACACCCTGATTTCTCAGGAAATGCTTTGTGAGGCACAGCTTCTCTCTGCAAAGCCCTGCTCTTCCCTATTTTGCCATCCTTATCCCAGTCTTTTAATCCTCTTCTTTAGTATAACTTTTGTCCTTTGCACCCTAAAGTCCTGCAGGTTTCCAGACTCCCCTTCCTGTCAGCCTTTAAAAAATCAGTGTATCAGTTGCAACCTTTGCCTTCTCTGTGCTGAGGATGATGAAAACCTCAGATTTTCACCCTCTCCATTGACAGCAGTTTTGGATCTGAGTTCTGTTAGAAGCCATGAGCGAAGCCCATCTGCTCCTGGCAATTTGTTGTTTTTCATTTCTCTGATTCATGCCCAGACCCTTCCCACCAGCACTTCAGCTCTTCTGCCTTGTCCCTCCCAAAAAAAAGGCTCTGGTGAGGAGCCCGGCTTGAACCTCAGAGCTGGGAACACTGAGGTCCATAATTAATCCTCCCAATTAATCTTCCACCACCCTTCCCTGCCCTCCAGACTCCCAGGAAGGCTCCTGATGTGCTTGAGGCAGTTTGTATTATTATTGCATTAATTATTATTTTAATGCCTTCAGCAAGCTGATCTTCCAAATTTATCTGAGGTTTGCCATGTGCTTTTTGCTTTTTGCCATGTTTGCTTTTTGCTTGCTTGAAAGTGGTTGTTGCTCTTTTTCCCCTTTTCCTCACACAGATTCCAGTTTTCATCCTTCCCTGAGGTAACATGAACACACAGGGTGGATTGAACTCATTTTATACCACAAGCTCATCAATGACATCACACATGACATCATCGGGGATATCTGCTGATAATGGGCCATGAAGGCTCACCAGTGACATCACACATGACATCATCGGGGATATCTGCTGATAATGGGCCATGGATGCTCACCAATGACATCACACATGACATCATCCCATTGGGAGTCACTCCACCCACTGAGGGGTGGAGCCAACCATTCCTGCCTGGATAAAAACTGAGACTCAGAAACAGCAGGCATTCGATTTTTNTACTACTATATTTGTATTCTTTTTTTTAATTAATATTCCTATTAAAGAACTGTTACTCCTATTCCCATATCTTTGCCTGAAAGTCCCTAATTGCAGAATTATAATACTCTGGAGGGAAGGGGGTTTACATTCTCTGTTCCAAGGGAAGCTCCAGCTTTTCCCTGGCAGACAACTGTCTCTCCAAACCAAGACAGGCTGTCAGAGATGCTGCTGCTAGGGAGAGTCCTTGTCTCCAGTGCACCTCTCACCCTTTGGAGCAGGAACCTGGGGTTTGGTGGGTATGTGGTGGATGAAAACACCATCCATGAGGAGTGAACACCCTCCAGAAGGGGCAGCAGGATGGTGGTAATTAATGGTAATTGATGGTAATTAATGCACTGATGGTGGCAGCTTTATCTCTGCATGAACCGCAGCTGGAAACAGCTGGAGACAGGGATGGATGGACAGAGCACGGGGCTGATGGAAAGCACAGACAAACAGGGGATGTGAGGATGAAAAACTGCCCAAAGAGGCTTTCTGCACTTCCCCAGGGTGATTAAAAAAAAAGTCTCCCTCTCTCAGCCCCGTTCAAGTCTGCCATTATGCAGAAATCCTTTTATGTACCATTAAAATTCAGCCAGTTCTGTTCAAAGCAGAGCTGCCCTTTCACGGGATCCATCAATACTCCAAAAAGACAGGAGCTGAAATGAATATAATTTCTAACAGAAATCATTAAAATTCTAAACAAAGAAATCTTTTTAAGTACAGAAAGAGCAGGATAGACAGAGGGAAAAGAGGAGAAAAATGTAATTACATTTGTAAAAACTCTGCTATTAGGGAACTAGTACAGCTAGAGTTCATCTTTTGTCCTTGAATTAAAAAGGTGGGCATGGCCAATCCACAACACTAAAGTCTCCTTTACCTTGCAGTTATATAAAATATTCCTTCATATTTCAAGGTGGCCTTTTTATTTGGGGAGGGGAGTGTGTGTGTGGCTTAAAAATAAATATATTTCAGTCCTTTCTCAAGGTCTCACCTTTCAGAATGTGCCCAAAATCAGTGGGGAGAAGAGTGCTCTGAAACAGGCGTGGAAAACAAGGAGAAAAGAGCAACATGCCACTTAAATGCTGGAACAAAATCTGTTCTTTCCAGCCATTTACCTTAAATTAATGATGGAGGGCTGGTGCTGTTGTTTAGAAGAATTAAGGAGCTGGCATTTTGTGAATAATGAGATATTCCCAGGGGGCAGGGAAGTGTCCTTACACATCTCAGTCTTCACATCCCGTTCTGTCATCCTCCTTTTAAACGCTGCGCTCCAGTCTTGGGGCTCTTTTGGGAATATCCAGCTTTAATCCAGGGTCTCTCCTGCCTCCAGAGCTGCTGCTGGCAAAGATTTCCAGAGCAGCTCTGAAGTCACCCAAAGGTGACACTTTGGTGTGATCTGAACCCCAGAATTGACCTTGGAGGGGATGTGCCATGAGGGCAAGCCCAGCTCCTCCCCGTGCTCCTGTGGCAGGGAAATCTGGGAATGGGATTTTGGGGTCCACAGCCCAAAAAAGAGGGCAGGATTTCGATATTTTATTCACATGCCTGAATTTAGCCTGAATTTAGTTGGNAGAATTGACCTTGGAGGGGATGTGCCATGAGGGCAAGCCCAGCTCCTCCCCGTGCTCCTGTGGCAGGGAAATCTGGGAATGGGATTTTAGGGTCCACACACAGCCCCAGCCCCAGAAAGGAGGGCAGGATTTTGATATTTTATCTGCATGCCTGAATTTAGTTGGTTTAAGTCTACCCAAACCCAGCTTTATTTGGCTTGGGTGTGCATTTTCTGTAATGAAAACCACAAAACTCTCCCAAACTTCCAAACCTGCTTTGTGTAAGCAAAGCAACTGCAACACAGAGCAGAGATAAACGTACAAATGCCCTTCTGTGACCTGCTGTGAGCATTTAATGCGCCTTTAATAAGCCTGAGTGTTGGGAAAGGAGACACAAACTTCCCAAATCTGTTGGCCAGCCCTTTCTTCTAAGCCCAGCTCAGAGGAACCATCCCTGGCCGTGGTATTTGGTGATACTGGGAGTGAGACCAGCCTGGCCTATTGTCTCCTCTTCCACCTGAGTTTAGTTGTTATTTACCAGAGCATAAAACAGCCAAATTACACCCTGGCAGAGGAGCAGAAAATATTTCAGTGATAGGTTTCCTGGAGCTAATTTTATCCAAATAAGAGCTGTGCTGTGGGTGCCTGACCACACGCTCTGCTCAGCAGCAGTGCCAGGAGCTCGCTGGAGGTTACCGTGCTCCAAGCGAAAAACCATCATCATCCACTCCAAAATGTGAGCAGATAATGAGCAGCCCTGAAGTGGATAATTTGACTTTATTCAGAGGTGGCTCAGCACCAGATAATACCTGATCCAGATCTCTTTCTAATTAATCTAAACCCCACTCCCGGCCTAATTTCACGTGCTGGCTGTTGAGGTGACCTCTGATGGGCCTGGGGCAGAAGAAATGGGACGAAAGACAGCATTGCCACTCATTAATTTTAAAATCCTGGCTTAAACCTTCATTTTTCCCACCATGAGGCTTTTGTGAGCATTTTTCATAAGGAGAGGCTGATTAAAAAAAGGAAAAAATTGCGTGTGAGTAAATGTGAAAAAAAAAAAGGTTTTAACAAAATCTCGTGGCACAACTTAAACAGGAAGGAAAGGGGATTCTGGTGCCCATTGCACAGAGATGAAATTTATAAACCAATCAGACTGATTTAATTCCAAAACCAAATCAATACTGGGAAATGTTACCAAAGCACCACTTGTTGGATTTCTGTTTGTTTGTGGACACGTTTCTGGAATAATAATGGCAAATCATTACTCAGACACTGCTCGGTGGCTGCAGAGGCACTGAAAGCCATGGGCTGCTTCCCTCTGGCAGGAAAAAGAGTGTTTCTTGCTCAGAGGTTGCCACCAGGATGAAATCTCCCTAAGAACTGAAAACTTCTGGGTGGGATCTGCAAAAAAAGATCCATCGTGGATGTAATTCAGTCATCAGAAAATCAGTGGGAGGTTCGGCAAACTCAGCACAGCCATGTCAGCCCTCAGGGCTGGGCAGGAACCCCAATTTCTTTGGTATTTAAATAATCTGCCTTTGCAGCATGGAGAAGGCACAGGATCCCTCCAGCACCTCTGACTGCACTGATCTCTCAGAAATATCCCCGAGGCTCTGTGCAGCAGCCAGGCAGAGATGGAGCCACAGCTCAGCCCTGGAGGTTCTGTGGAGCTCGGGAACTCAGCCTTGGACTTGCAGGAAATCCTTTCACCAGGGGCTCAAAATCTACCTGGAAACGTGGAGGTGTTTTTGCTTTTTTGAGATGGTTTAAAAGCATCCTAGCCCTCATTTAGTGAAACTTGATGAACCAAACTCAGGTTGTCTTTGGTATAATTCTCTCTGCTTTGCTCTTGGTGCCAATGCCACCATCCTGATTTCTGCATTTTTCCAGGCATTAACTCCCCTCAGATTATTACAGTAGCAGTTCTGAAAGGTTCCTCTTGCACATAAAGACTGAGCAAGGTAAACTCTTTTTTATGGACAGCAGGACTTAGGACTGGCACTTTATTTTTTAACAAAAACCTGCTCAGGTCTTGGGTGCACCTTATTCATACAAAAATTAATCTGAGGAGAAAAGACTTTGAGCTGTTACTCAAACATACAAATCTCCATAATAAATGTTGTTTTCCTCTGTTACGCTTCCTTTCACCAAAATGAAAGTTCTAAATGGTGTTTTAAAAACTTTACTTAAAAGCAAATTAAAATGTTTAAATGACAGGAATCAAAATCGATTTGGTGAAGCACAGGGCCAGGAGTTGGACTGGATGATCCTTGTGGGTCCCTTCCAAAATTAAAGTTTTAAATGATGTTTTTAAAACTTTACTTGAAAGTAAATAAAAATGTTTAAATGGCAGGAATCTAAATCGATTTGGTGAAGCACAGGGCCAGGAGTTGGACTGGATGATCCTTGTGGGTCCCTACCAAAATTAAAGTTATAAATGACGTTTTTAAAACTTAAAAGTAAATGAAAATGTTGAAATGGCAGGAATCGAAATCGATTTGGTGAAGCACAGGGCCAGGAGTTGGACTGGATGATCCTTGTGGGTCCCTTCCAAAATTAAAGTTTTAAATGATGTTTTTAAAACTTTACTTGAAAGTAAATTAAGATGTTTAAATGGCAGGAACCTAAATCGATGTGGTGAAGCACAGGACCAGGAGTGAAGGATGATCCTTGTAGGTCCTTTCCAAATTAACTTTTTCTGTGATTCTGTGATCCAAGCACCGGTTTCTCTTTAGGAAACAGAACAATTTCTCAGCTCCAGCTGTAATTCCTGACTTCAGCCACAGAAACATCCCCCATCCTGGGAGCTCTGTGCCACGGGAGCACAAAATCCTGACCAGGACGAGCAACAACATCTTTTATGAGAGAGAATTGGAAAGAGTCACACCTTCCACCAGGCTGAGAGGGCTCAGGGATGGGGAACTGCACCTCGGAGCTCCCTGGGGATGGGATGGGAGCTCTCTGCTGCTGCTGGAGCATTTCCCATGGAGCCCACACGGCCCCTGAGGGGCGCAGGGGGAGTTGTATTGCTGACAAATAATTGCAGTGTGGCTGTTGAACATTTGCAACACATCAGCAGCAACGTTTGGAGGTCTGGAGCTGTCAAGGCAGATAATGGCCCAGCACACTGCTGGCTAATAATAACACTGGGCCCTGCTGCTCCCTGTGCAAGTGTGAACCCCACAGGTCTTTTTTTTTTCCCATTTTTCCCCCTCCCTGCAGCTGCTGATGTTACATTTCCAAGGGACATTTCCAGCAGATCCAGCCTGTGACCTTCAGAAGGCACAACCTCACTCCTGCAGCAGCCACTGGTCAGAGTTCCAGCAGCACGAGGCACAGGGGCAAAAAACCACCCCAAAACCACCCCAAAACCACCCCAAAACCCCCCCAAAACCACCCCAAACCACCCCCAAACCACCCAAAACAGGGCCCAGAGCTGAGCTGGCCACTGGTGAGTGGCTGCCCACCCTCAGTGCTGGTCCATCATCGTGTCCCAGCTCTTTTCCTGTGCACACCCAAGGGCTCTGCACGGAATCATGCAGGGAGGTGGTGGAGACATCTGTTGAAGGTTCCAAATTTTACCTTTCCTAGAGGGTTTATTTCTCCTGCCAGCTGCAAAAATGGTTCAAGAGAGGGTGCTGGCACTGCCCAGGCTCCCCTGGGAATGGGCACAGCCTCAGAGCTCCAGGAGAGTTCGGGCACTGCTCCCAGGGATGCCCAGGGTGGGATTTTGGGGGGTCTGTGCAGGGTCAGGAGTTGGGCTGGATGATCCCTGTGGGTCCCTCCCAGCTCAGGATACTCCATGATTCTGTGAATGCTCAGGTTTGGTGTCACCCAACTCTGCCAGGGATGAGTTATCAGGTGGAACTTTTCACTCTGTAAAAAAAAAAAAAAAGGAGATAAAAAGCATCGAGTTCAACACACAAAGCAAACAGCTCAGCCTCCACCGATCACAGTGAGGAAAAAATCTTGTGTGAGCAGCTGTTCTGTGGCATTATCCAGGCTGCAGCTGCCTCAGAGAGGATGTGGCCTCTCTATTTGTGTTTGGAGACACCTCCAGTGCTGGAGAAGAAAGAATGTAAAAGCCATGAAGCACTGTGCCCAATTAAAACTGCTTTCAAAACCTCAGCAAAATGTAAACACGCTCGGCACTGTAAATCAAAAGAGAAAAAAAAAAAAGCTTATTTTTTTAAACTCACTATTTTTAGCTTTGCTCACCTTGATCCAAACGCAGCATGAGGATTTTATTGTGCCTTAACCATGCCTGAAAGCATGGAAAATTACAATTCAGACAGCAGTCACATCCTGTAGCTAAAAAACCAGGGAGATGTGGGTGAAGTGGCAAAGAAAACCCAACAGCACAGGGATAAAGGAGATAAATCAGCTCAAGGACCCATGTTCAAACTGCTGTGAAGTGAAATGGGTTTCATCTCCCCCTGAAAGCTCAGACTAGGAAGGTGCAGCGAGGAGGGAACAGCAGGACTGGGTGTAAAACATCCCACTGAGGGAACAACCAGCTTGGGGGAGCTGAAGGTAAAAAACCTCCCTCATCATCCCCTGGAAAAGGACCTGGCTTTGTGCCGCTGCACTCCAGGGCCAATTTGTGGCAAATTAGGACATTTCCAGTGTCCTTTAGTCTCGGTTCTTGGGCTGATAACTCTCAAGAACGTTGTCAAAAGTTCTTCTCTCAAGCTTTGGTGCTAGAAGAGAGAGANNNNCTTGAACCCTCATTAAACCCCAAAATTCTACATCTACACCCAGTGATAAATTAATATTATTCTAATCAAATTCTCGTGGCTTGTCTCTGGAGCCCTTGCCAGAGTCTGGGATCACCCAGGACAGCCAGAGGGATGTCCTGGGTTCTGACACTTTAGGTCCAAGTGTAGAAGAACTGGAGGGTTCAGTGGGAATGTGAGGTTTCCCCTCTGCCTGGAGTGTGGAGAGAGAAAGGAATAAATGATATGGTGATATGGGGACACCAGGAATGTGCTGGATCAGTTTTCTTCTCCACCTGTTTTGTTTCCTAAATACAGATACGGTTCAGGTCTCCTGAAAGGGCGCAAGGGGACTGAGCCAAACTTCTGGAAGTGCCCCCAAAACTTGGGGATGTGCTACCCAAACCAGCTGGTGTTTTTTCCTGTCCGTTTCCTGGGAGGATGAAATGGAAGATTGTGGTGTCAGGTGTTTCCTCATCTGCACCAAGGCTCTCCAGGAACTGAAGGAAGCAATACTGGCAGATAAACAAAGAGTTAATGATTAATTAATTGTGGCTCATGATATCTGCGTCCTCCCGCTGCCCAAGCTTTGAAATTTCAGCTGGGAAACCAACACTACTGCTACCACAGGGCCTGCAAATCATACCTTATCAAGCTTTATCTTTCTGATCAAACACCTTTCAATTACAAAAGAGAAAAACCAAAACCACCTTTCATCCAAATCCCCAAACACTGCCCATCAATTTAAGTCCTTTGCCTGTATTTTCCCTGATCACAGGACTTAATTTATGCTGAGGACTTCATGTTTGATTTTGATCAAGTCACTTACCTTCCTCAGGAGGGAAATTCATCTGCCCTAACCCTGGCTATCTAAAATCAGCTGTCTGGTCCAAGCTTTCTGCAGAGGCTCTCGGTGTTGTCAGAGCTCCCCAGAGGATGCTTCATCTTCTCCTGGCAGAGGGGCCCCGGTCTCTGCCTTGGTGATGATTAATCTTCGATCTGTGCTCTGCTGCCTGCCCAGCAGGACACATCTGATCCACATCAGGAGTGATTTACGCCGGCCTTGTGCACAGATAAACTCAGAGCCAGCAGAGCAGGGCGGCTGTGAAACCAGGGAAACTCTCCCTCACTCTTCTGCCTGCTCTGCACGTTTGCATGTCACTCCTGCAGATATTTACCCACGTGGAATTGTGGGCAGGTCCATGAAAACAGGCAAGGCACGGATTGCCTGCAGGGCTGGGGCCCAGGGTTGCACATTTTGGGGTGAAGGGCTGTTCCCCAGCAGGTTCCTGTGCAACAAGCACCTTGTGATTCCAGCTGAGCCTTCCAGGCCCCAAAGTGTGACAATTTTTGGCTTCTTTTTCTCTCGGCCAAGGTCAGGCTAAATTACACAGGAAACACATCTTCGAGTTTGGATTTGGATGTTTATCATATCTTACCTATTACAAACTCACGAGCCCTGAGCTTCAACCAGCAAGGCAGGAAAATGAGGTACAATGGAGAACTTCTAACTCTTTACAAGGTTATTAAGAGATAATTACCCAATAATGAGATGACACCTATATTATTTATATTTCTGACCCAATAATGACCACCCAAGGCCCACAATATGGACATTTTTCACCCATTTACAGAAAACCACCCAAACCCATGAAGAAGAAGGAAGAAGAAGGTGAAGAGGGAAGAAGAAGGTGAAGAAGAAGGAGGAGAAGAAGGTGAAGATGAAGAAGAAGGTGAAGAAGAAGGAAAAAGAAGGTGAAAAAGAAGGACTTGGACAAAGCCCCAAATCCTCCATCTTGTCTCTCATGCATTGCTATGTACTAAAATCTCAAATCCAAGATTTTAACCCTGTGAGATCACACAATACTACCCAAACTCCACACTCACAATCTCAGTGGTATCACTCAATCTTGGGACCCCGCCCCAAGGCTTTAAGTCAAATGTGGTGCTTGCTTGAGGGTCAGCACCTTTTAGCACAGAAAGCCCAAAATTTTCACCCTCCAGGGTTCCAACACCGAAGTATTAAATCCTTGTCACCAGCTGACAGCCAAACCTCTCCCTGCTGCTGGGATGAAGGAACAGGTGCTGGTGACAAAGGCACCCTCAGCCCCCCGAATTTGCCTCCAGAGACTGAAATGGATTCAGCACAGCCTCCCCTTCAGTGATCCAAGCTCCAAATCAAATCCTGGGTTTTATCAGGGGGATTCTTGCCAAGGCACACAGCAGAATGCCTCCCTGATCCATCCAGAAGGATCAGCCAGACCCCGGGCATGTGGCAAGGAGGAACTTTTCAGAAGCATTTGGGCTTGGAAAGCATCCCCAGGCAATTAAAGCCTGCGTGAACCCGAGTTCTGCTCCTGCTTGTTTGCAGAGTTAAAACATTCCCTTAAAAAGAAAACAAGACCAAATAGGCCTCAGCAGCTTAATGAGGATTTTATTATCCTACCTCTTATTTACTGGTATGGAAATGCTCAGCTCGTGCTGTTAAATAGCAGCCTGTTTCTTTCTCCATTTTCTTGGGCTTTTAGCTAATCAGCTTGAAAATGCACTTGCCATTAATCTGATAACCACCATTTCCTTCAGCAGCGCTCAAACCCTGGCGTTCAGGTTAATGTTATTTGAAGATGAGATCTGATTCATTTGTTGCATCTTTTTAATTATGAAAGGCAATTTAGGTATAATTTTCCCATTTTCTGAGCTTAAGATGAGTTCACAGCTCACCCTGGCCAACTCCCAGCCCGGTTCTCTGCACCAGGCTCCTCCCAGTTTAGATGATTAAGTGACCAGATTGCTTTGGACTTTGATTTGTTGGTTCCTTTCATGGAAACCCCAGGAGCCCCAAGCATTTTAATGCCCTGTGTACACACAAACCTCGACAGGAGAACAGGCACATCCCAGTGTAAAAACAGGAATCAGAAATCAGTTTGTTGGCAAAACACTGGGAAATATCAGCCTGGAACCCCTAAGCACCATCTGAGAGCACTGATAATTCCATCAGGGTGTTTAGGTGCATTTGTGGACTGCAGAGGAGCTTTAGCTCTGCCTCTGGCAGCTGCCAGCTCTCAGGGAGCAGCAGGGTTCTGGCTGGGAGCTCTGGTTTGTTCTCCAAGTCCAGACAGCTCCTTTTGGGGCAAACAGGAGTGTGGGCTCAATATTTCTGAGCCTGAGAGAATTTTCAGCTTGCTAACTCCCAAGCTCCTTTCCAAAGGGAAAACTTTCAGCAGTTTTCCTTTCCCAAAACATCTTTCTCCTTTTCCCAAAACATTTCTAAGTGGGCAGTGCTTTTTTTCTCATAACAATTTCCCCAGGTGTTGTTTTATATTACTTAACTAATAGAAAGAAGAGTCAGTTCTATTGACCAATGAATAGGCCAGACTTTTTTAAGTGAAGCATAAAAGCTATATAAGAAGCAAAAAGACTGTAAATAAAGCCTTTCTGATATTCTCTTTGTAGAACTGGAGTCAAACTCTCTTTATTTGGTGTCCTACTGCACCACAGGAGCTGTTCCTGACAGCAAACATGGGTGTGCTCCCCAGGCAGCCTCAAAGGTGGGAGGAGAAATTCTGCTTGAGGTGCTCAGCGTTTCAAGTCATTCCTGCTGGGTGATTTTCAGGGAGCATCCCAGCCAAGAGGAGTCTCAGATTGTCTACAGGGTGTGGGGAAAAAAAAAAAGGGATTTAAGAACTTCTGGCAGCCAGGTGTGTCCCCAGCACGTCGCCTTGGCAGAATTGTAGCTGCCACAAGTTCCCTGGGAGTGCAGCTCTTTGCTCTGAGCTGGCTCCTGTCTGTCAGATCAGCTTCTCTGGGCGTTCAAGGAGAAAAAATTACAAACCCTGAGCACACAGAAGTGAGACTGGTGGATTGCAGAGGCCAGGTGCAATGCCTGTGTGCAGGCCTGGTGTTCTGCAAGGCTTGGTTTGATTTGTCCTCCTGATGTCCCCTTCGGTGACAAAGGAGGAGAGCACAAAATCCATCCCCAGCTCCAGAGCAAGCTGGGAATGGCAGGGAAAGGAGCAGCCAAGGAAAACCACTGAGGCCTCTGCTGCCAGGGCAGGCTGGGGATGTAGGATGAAATATTGCCCTTCCAAATTCCAGTTTCCACAGAATCACAGACATTCCGTGGGATCTGCAGGGACATCTTCAGCCCTCTCTTCACAAAACACACTTTTGTCTTCAGCTGCCATAACCCTTTATTCATTAAAGATTCATTAGCACGGCTGGGCTCTAAAAAGGCATCAAATCACATAATACATGGGGATAGACAGCTTCCTCTTACCTGCATTTTAAAGCAATTTTCTCGTCCTTAAATAATCTACACATGTTAATTAGAGGCTAGTAAAGTAGCTTAAATGGTGTGAAATTAGAGTGAATTATTCATGTCATTTCTTAGCTGCAGTAGTTGCAGATAATGTTTTTGTTTGGGGGAAAAAAAAAAAGACTTAAATAATGAGAAGATGGAAATTCTTATTAATTTGTTTGCTCAGGAATAGAAGCTTTCTTTTTTTTTTTCCTGGTGAGCAGGGCTTCAGTTTAGAAGAGCTCTTCAGCTGAGAAACAAACAGCCTCTCATTTAGGCAGAACATGTTGACCGATCTTTAATCACTGAGTGGCCTCAAACCACTTCCAGAGATAACAGGGATGCAAAAATAGCTTTTTGCAGGCTACACAGCCCATGTCCTGTGCCCGTGGCGAAATGTTCCCTGCAGCAGGAAAAGTAATTTAGAGGCTGCGGGTTGGGGCTGGAACATGACAAGTTCACCATTTTTTAAGAAGCCTTTCTGCAGCAAGAGGAACAGATGGGTCCATTTGTCCTCGGGAGCAGAGGCCACTCTGGGTGATGCTCTCTGAGCACAAACCTGCACCAGTGCCCTGTGATTTATTTGGCTCTCTCTGAGGACAGCCCCACACTTGGATCTTCCTCTCCCCCAGCCCGGGGCTGCGCCAGCACTAGGGGAGAAGATGAAAGGCAGGATTTAAAAACACTATTTTAGCAGGTTTTGACTGGGAGCAACTTTTGCTAAAGCAAAAATTAATAAGACTTAGATAGAAAGCTAATTAGCAGAAAGGCAATTAAGCTGTCCCAACAGGAGCCATCTTCAGTGCCTCAGCTGGAACGTGCTGTTCTCTCCCACCAGGTAGAGCGGCTCCAGTGTCATCCAAAGCGTTCAGCTAAAGAAAGCACAACCTCATTTATCTGTTTGGAAACAAATTTAAAACCCAACAGGGAAAATATATCAAAAAAAGCGAGCAGAGAGGAGTAGGAATTCAGTAATAAGAGCTGAAGAAACACAAGGAAGAGGCTGCATCTGCATTTGTGCATTTGCCTACACGGGCCCAACAGCGGCACTTTATGGCACCTGGAGATGCTGTAAATCTCTTTACCCACCTACAAGGAAATCAGCTGCTCCTAAATGTCAGAGATGGCATTCAGTGCTTTCATAATTTATATGTGCCTGCAGGCTGGATCATGGGAAGAGCCTCCTTCCTTTCCCTCACCCCCCAAGCTTTTATGCAGGGAGAGGTTTCAGCCTGGTGAGGGCTCAAGCACAAGAGACAGAACCAGGAGGGACGCACGGATCCCACTGAGCTTTTCCAAAATGCAGGGAAATGCAGGAGCCGTGTGAAAAAAGCACCTGGGGATGTGAAATTGGAGTGCCAGCACCAGCCCAGGGCTGCAACTCAGCCGTGCTCACTGGGTGCCCCTCCATGAGCACGGAGCAGCCCCCACTTTTCATTAAAGGGTTGAGTTCCTTTGCTTTTCCACAGGACAGGAGTTTATTTAGTGGGGCATTGCTGAAGAGTAGATGGCATATGGGGAGTTCACAGCCCGGTGTAGCCCATAATAATCTGTTCATGTTCCTGTCTCCAAAGTCAATGGCAAACACAGCAACAGCCCCACTTTCAACTCCCAGCTTAGTGCCCTACTCACTAGACCACAAAATTGTTTTTTATATAGACGGACACATAAAGATATGGATGGATGGCTCAAAGCCTGATTTTATTGCCATATGGACACCTAAAAATTAGCATGTTAAAATGCAAAGGGCTTTATCTGCTGCATATTAATGAGTCCCAATCTCCTACAATGAGGCAATAATGAAATGACCTATAAAAGCAGTTAACATCAGTGGAAGTGAGATCAAACAGAGCTTTGCTGCTAAAAACCCTCCTCTGACTACAGTGGAGCCCACATCTCATCAGAAACTGCCTGCCCTTTACAGCACAGCCATCTCAGATGTGATGGAACCGTTCCTGGGGTCAAATATCCAACGGAATGCTGTCCATCCCCCCAAAATCCTGAGCTGCTTTTAATCACCTCATCCTGCAAAACTCCTGCACCTTCAAGGGAAACCTCCCAGCACTGCCAGAACCAGGTTCAGACCCAGCCCCTCTGTGTGTGTGGATTGACATCCTCAAGGAATTCATCTTAAAAACCCACAGAGGGCCTTTTACCCCCAACCCTGCTGAGATTGGTGAATTCCCTTTGGGTTTGGGTGTTCTTATCCCCCCAAGGCCCTGCAGATACTCCCCGGGACAGCCAGGGGAGCAGGGAAGCTGCAAAGCCCCACCAGGAGGAGCTCCCAGCGGGAGGGATGGAACATATGTCTCCAAACAACATGGAACGCTCTGGGTCAAGCTCCCAGCAGGAGAACTCCCACAGATTCCCAGGAACCACAAACATGATCTTCACGCCTTGCCAGGCGCTCCCAGTACGTGATCCACTGGGGTGGGAACAACTTCAGATTCGCCTTATCCCCGTTTTCCCTCTGTTTAATTCTGATCAGTGAGACAAACACGGCAGAGAACATCCCTGTCATGTTTTAAGTCCTTGCCCAAGGACACGAAGAGTGGCCAAAAATCCTGGTGGGTGCTTGTTGAGCCAACAGTGCAGGACACACGGGGTTGTCGCTCCAATTGCAGAAATTTTTTTGATGTCTGGAACCCTCGAGGATGGAGCAACCACAAGCTGGACAGGGTTACACCAAGTTCTGAGAGCAACCTGAAACTTTGAGATTGATTTCCCTGGAAATTTGGATCCATCAGCATTTCCAGTGAAATTAAAAGTCCATAGGATTCTGCTAAAAGGGAGATTGCAGGCAAATCCATAGACACTGACTACTTTTTCTCCCCCTAATTAATATAATTCTTTTCTTCTTCAAAGTGTTGGGCTGTTTCAATACAAACTCAAACAGGGGACACTTTGATCTAAAGAATAAGGTGGTTCAGATCTCTGCTAATTAGCAGCTGTCCTTACAGATTTTGGCAATGAGTTTGATGGAAAACTGTATTATAATCTGTCTCTGTGCTTAGGATGGGAACAGCACAGAGCATTTATTTGACATGGTGGGATGTATCGTGCAGACAGCAGTGCTGTACATTTTGAAACAAACAAACAAAAAATTAGAGGTATGAAAGTGAAAATAAAAATAAACCTAATTTGTAATAATTGCTTGGTCACCTAGAAGGAAGATATTGCTACGGTCAAGAATAATGCTTTTAAAATACAACACTTAAAAATAATGTTTTTAATAAAATAAATGGGAAATGCAGCAAATTCGCATGTAATTTTAGCAACTTTTTTCTGCTGGTAGCCAAACATTTTTTGGAGGGTTTGATGTAGTCACCCACACCCTTGCTAACACAAGGAAGGGTTTCTGTTGTATAAAAAGCCCTTTAGGGGAAGCACCTGTGCTCCAGCTCCGCCCCCAAGCACATTTAAACCAGCCAGGTGGGCCAGGCTGGGGGATGAAGGTCTTGGGAGCTGCTGCACCACAAAGGATTCTCAGCTGTGTGGAGGCACCTGGCAAGAAAAAGGTACTGCTGGGGACACTGGGGTGAAAACATTGTGGGGTTGAGACATTTTGTCTTTTGGAGACTCTGAATTGCAGCAGAGGATGGAATTGGTGGCCCAGTGGTGGCTTGGTGGGGCATTGAGGTGGGGAAGATTGTGGGGCTCAAACGTTTTGTCTTTTTGGAGACTCTAAAATGTATCCATGGATGGAATTGGTGACCCAGTGGTGTCTTTGAGGGACGTTGGGGTGAGGAGATTGTGGGGGTTTAAACATTTGGTCTTTTGGAGACTTTGAATGACAGCAAAGGATGGAATTATTGACCCAGTGGTGTCTTGAAGGAGTATTGGGGTGAAAAGATTGTGTGGTTGAAACATTTTGTTTTTTGGAGACTAAATTGCATCCAAGGATGGAGTTATTGTCCCAGTGGTGTCTTGGAGGGGCATTGGGGTGGGGAGATTGTGGAGGCTGAAACATTTTGTCTTTTGGAAACTCTGAAATGCATTTGTGGATGGAATTGGTGACCCAGTGCTGTCTTGGAGGGGCATTGGGATGAGGAGACTGTGGTGTGGAGTTGGAACATTTTTTCTTTTGGAGACTCTGAAATGCATGAAAGGATGGAATTATTGTCCCAGTGGTGTCTTGGAGGGGCATTGGGGTGGGGAGATTGTGGAGGCTGAAACATTTTGTCTTTTGGAAACTCTGAAATGCCTCCAGGGATGGAGTTGGTGACCCAGTGCTGTCTTTGAGGGGCATTGGGGTGAAATGATTGTGGGGTTGAAACATTTTGTTTTTTGGAGACTGAATTGGGTCAAAGGATGGAGTTGGTGACCCAGTGATGTTTTGGAGGAGAAAAGTGAGAAGTTTCTGCAGTGGGGCCCTGTTCAGAGCCTGGGCTCTGTCTGGTGGAGCAGTTGTGCCCTTTGGTCCTGCAGTGCCTCATCCCCAGAGCTGCTGAGCAATTTCTGTCCTTGGGGTGTTGGGATGGAGGCTGAGCTCTGGCATCCCTCAGAAACCGAAGCTGAAATGCAAATTCTCCTTTTCCTGGCCTGTAGCCTTGAGTAGGACGTTGTGGTTTTCTCCTTTCGTTTCACTCTTGATGAGAAATCCATCCCAGCGTGTTACTTTCTGTATTAAAAATATGCTTTAAACGCCTAGCACTGGCTCTAGCAGTTGTCTGCAGTATTTTTGTTTTAAGATGCTTAAAGTATGAATAACGAGGACAGAAGGAGCGGGTCAGGGGATCAGGCATTACGTATCCAGAAGAAACAGGAAGGAATAGCATTTGGAAAACAAAATTATTTCCTTGATTGAACTCTTGACATGGATGGGAATTAACTTTGCCAAACCCAGATGGTGCTGCAAGGAACAGTGAAGTTAATTCTTCCTCTTGCTGAAGTGCAGTGTAACCTATTTGTCCTTTCCCTCTCCTCGTTATGTGGTGATGAGATCAAAGCTGACATCTGGCTGCAGTTTTGCTGAAACTGGGCAAGCGATACTCTCAGCTGAATTCATAAAGAGAAAAATATATTTGGGAAGGGAAAAGCTACCAGGGCTGCCTCCCAAAAGTTGGAGTGTTCAGCAAGTATCTGGTGTGCTGTAATACCTGCTGCTGCTTTGTGCTAGGAGGTGATGGATTAAACATTAATGTTGTAAACCAAATTTATCCTCTCAGCCGTGTGGCTATGTTAACCTACAGGGCCGTTTGCTGTGGTGTTTACACCTGTGAGAAGGGATTATAAAACACGGCTGCAGTTCAGAGTGGCAGAGCCTGGTGTGCTCCAGGGGCAGGGGATTGAGGCTCCTGCTCCTCCTCCAGCATGGGCTGACCTGTGGCACGTTTAATTTTGGGGCTGCAGCTCAAGGTGTGTCTGTTCTTCTTGATGGGTGGGTTGTGCCCAGCTGTGTTCAACACCACTTAAAAATGTGTAAAAGGAAGAGAATCAAGTCCACAGCGGACCAGAACAACTTCTAAAATACGTTTTCCTTTAAAAAAAATTAATTTTTTTGCATCCTCCAAGCGAAGTGAAGGGGCCTTGCTGTGGTGCAGAGCCCAGGGTTGGCAGGAGCTCTTTCCCCATGTGCTGTGCAGGGCAGAGCTCTGATTCGTCCCTTTCATCCCATTTAATTTTCATAGCTGCCCTTCTAAATTCTGTGCCTAAATACAAGGTGACAGTGCCTCCTAGGAACCGAGCAAGCAGCACATTTCTGAATTTTAACTAGGTGATGTTCGATACCACTTTGGGATGTGCCATGGCCTCGGTGAGGGGAGCATTTATGGAAGAGAAATTTGTGTTTTTCCAGCTTTTGAGCAGCACCTTTCTTCTAGTGGCATCTCGTGCCTGTAAAGGCTGTGGGTACTCAGTGTCCCCTGGAGTTCCAGCAGGAAAAGTGAAACATTTTGGCCCTTCCTGATGTCATTTATGGTGGCTGAGAAATGCTCATTAAATCCTCAATGACAGATTTAATGTTCTCACAATTTCTGCATGAATTTAATTTCCCTTTGAGAAATGGGTGCTGCACAGCAAGTTTCAGACGTGCTGATATTCTGAGTATGCAAGCAAGGGGTTAAAATATCTTTTGAGAGCTGTCTGAATGCCTTGTCCCCATCACACTGAAGTTGTCCATAACTCCTCCAGTTCTCACATTATCCAAGTGAGTCTCCTGAACTCAGAGGAGGCGATTCCTGGGAGGAGACTGGACTCTGCAAAATGCCTCCCCCTGCCCTGGTGCTTTGTAAAAGGAGCTGCAGGGATGGAGACTGTCCTGGGCAAACCTGGTGGCCCTTTATCTTTACAAATAAATAAAATCTGTGTGTGCTTGGCCCTCAATTGCTCACACCCACTGAAGTGCGTTCTTCTCTCTGCTTCTCTGGCAGCAATAAAAAAGTGTAGGAATTCTTTTACTTTAAGTGTGTTCCCTCAGAATTTACAGCTCTTCCCAGGACAGAATATCCCAGATCTGGGACGTTTTGTGACCACAACATCATTTTCCTGTTGTCTCTCTGTCCCTTTTAGACCTGAATTCAGAACTTCATTCTCTCCTGTTGCCTGGGAAGGATTTCAAATCCTCTGTTCAAGTCTCTTAAAAGAGCTCAGTAAATTTGTCAGCTGCCTTGGAGTGTGTGCAGATGATACCAGACAAGGCTCTCCTGCCAGGCAGCCTCAAGCTGAATTTAACACTCAATCTAAATCTGCAGTTTGTGCAGTATCTGTCTTCCAGGTGAGACTGGATCCCAGGCTGGGCTCTAGAGATCTCTCAGGTTGAATTGGATGCTTTGGCTTAAATCTCTACCTCTAATACTGAAATGAAATTATTTTGGGAGGAGCACAGAGTGATCCAAGGAATTTAGGAAGTTCTTTTCTTCCTCAGCACTTGAAAGCATCTTTGGCTTCTCTTTGCTTGTTTTCACAGGAGTTTGTGATCCATTGCAAAGAGAACGTGTTCCTTCAGTCCTTTAAGAGAAGCTGTTTGAAGACATAAAAGCCAAGCGTGGAAAAGCTTTGTTTGCTCAATTTTCTGAATTACAAAGTCCATTATGTTGTGCTCAGGGAGTTGAGGATGGAGATTTGCTTCCTGTGTGTGCCGAGACCTTTCCAGGGGTGGGGAATGTGCTGGGATGGAGCTGGGATGGGGACACCTCCTCGGGTGTCAGCAGCACTCTGGGCTGTTCAGGGCTGAACCTTCCCCAGATAAACATAATTAAAATATCAAATGTTTACCTGTGTAAAAGCTGCTCTGTGAGAAGCTCACGGAGGTCATGCCTGCCCTGCTGGGTGCTCTCATCACTCCCTGCAAGCACCCTGTGCACTCTCAATTAATTGCCCATTAACTCAGAACCTCATTAATTATGGATTACCTTGAAAACCTCTTGAAACCACGGCTGGGCTTGGGTCAAGTCCTTCCCCCCTGGCCCTGAGGTAGCTCCACCACTGATTCAGGTGCTTCTCTTGGCTTTTATTTGTTTAAGAGAGATCAGAAACTCTCAAATCCCAGTGCCTGAGGATCACCTGAAAAACTGTTTGCTGTGATTTACTCGGATTCAGGTTGAGCCAAAACAACCCAGGAGCTTTCTGAGGCTTTAGGATGTGCCTTGGGATCAATATTGAAATTATGGAGCTGCTTTGCATTGTTCAGCCATAAGGAAATGTTGCAGGAGGAGCTCTCCCCGTTTGTTGCACAGAGCAAAATTTTCCATCAGGCATGCAGGATCCACAGGAACATTTAAGAACAAAGGGTAAATAAAAATAATGACCAAAAATCAACTTAGAACATGCCACCTTCTTATTTGTCCTTTAATGTTTTCAAAGCATTTGCATTTCAAAACACACTAATCTGTCCACTTTGATTTATTTTTATTGAAATACAAATCAAACTCCAAGCCCAAGGGAAGAGGGGTTTTTTTTTTAATTTTTTTTTTTTTTTAGCCTATGGCAGCAAAACAATTTTAATTTCTTTTAAATGTATTCTGCTCCCCTTTGTTCTTGCTCAGGCAAAACATGTATGAATTTCAGGGAGTTTTGCTCAGTCAGGGAGTGGCTGAGGGCTGCAAAAGCAGATTTGGGGTGTGTTTGTAGCTCTGTTCATCTCCCAGGCATTGAGGCAAGGTCAAGGAGCTGCCCTGATTCCATGGGAAATTTTGTGGTTTTGGGGAGGGATTTCTTTAATAATTCCCTGACAAACAGAGGGTGCTGGTGGTTACCTGGGCCTTCTGCTCTGGGGAGATGCTGGAGTGACTCCAGGCTGGTTTTGGGTACAAAATTGTCGCCCTGTGTTTTGAAGCCTTTTAATGTTTACGTTCTTGGAGTTGGAGTTCTCACACGTTTGGGTCACTTCCAACCCAAACTGTTCCATGGTTCTGTTTCTCACAGGCCTTGTATCTACACTTCCATCTCAGATGTCTGAGGTGCAGAGAAAGGATAAAGCTCCTCAAAATTAAAGCCATTTTGACCAAATGTGCAGGTTTTATGACTGATTTTGAATTAACCAGTGACTGGGACATGCTGCTTTGAGTGAATGCCCATCACCTGCCCTCAGCTCATGAATTGCTCCATGAAGTGCAGGAATTCCACCTTTTCCTGTATCTCCAGCTGGTAGCAGCGTGTTCAGCCCAGGAAAATATCTCAGGGCTTTTTTTCCTGGGAGACAAA
Source organism: Hippolais icterina (assembly GCA_013400075.1). Taxonomy (NCBI): domain Eukaryota; kingdom Metazoa; phylum Chordata; class Aves; order Passeriformes; family Sylviidae; genus Hippolais; species Hippolais icterina. Next base: position 23,465 of record VWYN01008148.1, read on the forward strand.
AACTTTCCTCAAATCACACTGGACCCAAGCAGGCAGAGAACATCACAGAGCTCGTGGCCACTGTGGGGATTTCTTATCCCTGGGGGTTGCTTCCACCCATGGGTTAGCACCAGAAGATGCAATATATCAAAAATCAATTTATCCACCTGGCTGGAAGAGTTATTGCCCTGAATTATTGATCCCTCCATCTTTTCTTACCTGGCTTCTCTGAGTATCTGGTATGTGAGCTGAGAGGAAAAATCTCTTTCCCTGCTGTCACATTGTCTGCATGTGAAGAACATGGAGCAATTTCCAGCTCAATTCATATTTTTAGCACAAAGTGGGATGATAATTCTGTTCTCTTCAGCTAGGGATGGAATGAGAATCAGGTAATTGCCTAATTAGGAATTAAGGAATGGGAATTTGGGGAATTAGCCTGAAGACTTTATTTCTGCCCTGTTGGAGTCTGATGTTTCTTGCTACCATCCTTAATTCTTTCCTAATGCCTTGTCCCGTGACAAAACACCTGTTACAAAGAGCATAATTCCAAGGAATTCCAAAGCTGTCTGAAGGTGTGCTCGGTGTTGAGTGGAGGGATGAAAGCAGCACAAATCCTTGCTGTGTTGCCCTTTGAATTATTCCAAAAGAAAAGGCAGGAACGTGCCAGGCCACATTTATGTGTGAAAATTCTTGTGTTTGGAGGAGCTTTGGGTGTGTGGAGAGATTGTGCTTTGCTCTCTGTGTGTGAGCCCCTGGAATTGTGTGCTGTGCAGGACACAGCAGGAATGTGCAGGCAAGATTAGCAGCCAGAGCACATGATCTCAGAGGAGGAGGAGGAATGGTAGAAAATCCGAGTGGAAATTTACAGCTGCAGCTGGAGACACTTGAACTGTATCAGAATAACCTCAATAATTCTGCTGCTCTGGAAGATGCTGCAAAGGAATAACCCATTTCTTTGTTCTAATGAATAATGGAAAAGGCACTCCAACACTACTAATTAGGGAAGATTTTATTCTGGTAGGTTTTATTGAGGAATATTAATAAGCAACATCTTGAAGAGCGTTGCAGGAGAGTGGAGATGTGCAGAGAGGCTTTGAACGCAGGGCTCTGGTAAAAGCTGCCAAAGAGAAAGGTGGGAAAACTCTTCAAAACACTTCATGGGAGAGAAGGTGCTCTGGATCAGTTCCCAAGTTGTGGTGAGAGGTGCTGGGATCCCTTTCAGAAGATCTAATCCAAGGTAGAAAGGACTTTTGCATCTGATTTCCCAAGGAGCTGACCCCCAGCACACTCAGTGTTTGTGCTGCTGTGGGGGCAGGACTTGTGCATGAGCTGAATTGCTCAAACTGATTTTTTGGGATGTTAAAAGGGCACCAAACAGCTCTTTTCAGGCAGGGGGTAGCTGATGCTGTTTCAAGCCACAACGACACAGACTCCAAAGTTCAGAAGGCTAAAATGACTCTTTATTTTCGGGATGTGTCTCCCTTTTATACTATTTTACACAGACCAACCTGATTGGTGAAACAAAGGCAAACCTCTCCAATCACATTGCTCAAACCACAGGGACATCAGAAGAAGCCCCTCCTGTGAGAAAGAATGAATAACACAGGTACAGCTACACAAACATTTCTCTCGTTTACAGAAATTCCCCTGGAAAGGAATTTCAGAAGCCAAAACATCTCAGGCATGAAATGAGGGCTTACATCTAAGTGGGTATCAGACAGGCAGTGGTGAGGAGTGGGATTTGTTTCACCAGCACAGAGGGGATGTGCTGCAGCATCAGTCACTGCACAAACTCTCCCCACTGCTCCTCAGTGCAGAAATGTCACAATAGGACACGAAAGGAACTCATGGACTCCATCCAGTTCACAGGGCAAAAAGCCCCACCTTTATTACCTGACCCCAAATATATTGTATTTTCACCCAGAACATGGATTGGAGGATAAGGTTGCTGCCTATCCAACCACACTGGTCAAACCAAAAATCCATCAATTGTTCCCTCCTCAAGAGAAGAATGAAAGGCATACTTGTATTAACATAAACATTACTTCTATTTGTAACACTCGTGTGAGAAAGAATTCAGAAACTATGAGAACATCAGGAGGCTGAAAAAAATCAGGGTGACACAGCAAAGGTGATTGGAGGTGTTATTGAGAGAGAGCTGGGGTGATCCCTTCTGTTTATCTGGGCACACTCCTCTTGGAAAGCAATGGCTGCTCATCAAACTGTTGTGAGATAAAAAGAACCTTTTGAACAGTCCCGAGTGACTCCCCTGGAAAGTGTGATTGCAGCATTGAGCCTTTTTTTTGAAATTCTAATTACTCTTAAATATCTCTTAGCAAGCCTGGTTTGAGCCCAGGTTTAGCTCTGAAGATGATATTTGTGATTTCCAGAGGTTTGCTGCTGTCAGCTGGATGTGGCAAACACAGCAACAGGGTGGCAGAGCTGGAATGGATCTCTGGGTTATTAATTTATCAGATTGGTAATTAAACAAACTTCTCTCTTCTTCCTGGGTCATTCTAGGACCCATCTGAAAGGTCTCTGCACGAGTAAACTAGGTCAGACTTAGACACTGCAGTTCTGGGGCGAGTCACTTTTAATTGTGCCCATAATCAACAGTGGGCAGACCACTCATCCCGGGAGTCTCGAGCAAATTAAATTGACTGGAGATGCTCAGTTTTGCTGGTGAACTGAGTGAGGATGCGAGGGTTTGACTTTTACAATGACATTATGTGACAGTGACTGCTTGCAGCAACCTCGGTGCTGTTGGATGTAGTTTGAACGGACTCAGGAAATGGCTTTGAAATATTTCCTCCTCTGCCACATATTGCAAACTAGACCTTACAAGGCTGGAGCAAACCAGGGGGAGCCCAGATCCCTCCTCTCTGCTTTTTTTTCCTCCTCTCTGCTTTTTCTTTTCTCCCCAGAGGCATGGGCACAACATTAATTTGGAATATATTATGGGTAATGTATGGTGGCATTTTGGAGGCATCCTGCAAATGCTGAGGGATTGAATCTTCCCTCTGCTGGGTACTCATATCCAGTATGATATCAAATCCTGAGCAGAAAACCAGGCTGATTACAGGGATGGAGCAGCTCTGCTGTGAGGAAGGACTGGGAGAGTTGGGATTGTTCAGAGTAGCAAACAAAAAGTTTTTTGGGTGACCTCAGTGTGGCCTTCCAGTAGCTGAAGGAGCCAACAAGAAAGACGGGGAGAAACTTTACAAGAGTGTGGTGTAACAGGACACAGGGAATGGCTTCACACTGCCAGAGAGTAGTGTGATATAGATTTAATATAGATAAATTTTAGGAAGAAATTCTTCCCTGTGAGGGTGGGCAGGCCCTGGCAGAGCAGCTGTGGCTGCCCCTGGATCCTTGGCAGTGCCCAAGGCCAGGCTGGACAGGGCTTGGATCACTCTGGGACAGTGAAAGGTGTCCCTGCCATGGCAGGGGTGGAATGAGATGAGATTTGAGGTCACTTCCAACCCAAACAGTTCCATGGTTCTGCTTTTCACAGGCCTTGTATCTACACTTCCATCTCAGATGTCTGAGGTGCAGAGAAAGGATAAAGCTCCTCAAAATTAAAGCCATTTTGACAAAATGTGCAGGTTTTATGACTGACTTTGAATTAATCAGTGACTGGGAGATGCTGCTTTGAGTGAATGGCCATCACCTGCCCTCAGCTCATGAATTGCTCCATGAAGTGCAGGAATTCCACCTTTTCCTGTATCTCCAGTTGGTAGAAACGTGTTCAGCCCAGGAAAATTCCCCTAATGTTTAAAATGCTGCAGCAAAATCCATGCTAAAGTTTGAGGGAAGAAACCCAAGGTTTAGATCTGCAGAGCAAGCAACTCGATTTCCTAATTATGCCCACTGAGCCTTCAGACAAGAAACCTTTTCACCAGAGTTCCACGATTCCTGCGAGCTCGGCCTGCCCTGGCTGGTGCTCCAGCACAATCTGAAGGTGGTGCATGGAATGGAAGAGAGGACAGAGGGATAAATTTGTCCTAGGCAGATGAATTCCACCTGCTTGGAGGTCTCATTGAGATCCTTCATGCATTTGTAGGATATCTGCAGTGATTGCTGGCATGAGCAGCACCAGGCCCTGGGAGTTTGCAGTGGAGTTGTTTGAACCCTGCACAGCTCTCCTGCATTGGCTGCTCTGACTGAGGCAGAGACTTTTAAAGTGAGTTTAAACTTCCCAGAAATAGATGGGGAGCTGCCCCTTAACTGTGCTTTCTAAGGGGAATTGCCTTCCCCTTGGAAAAATGTGTGTTTTCCTAAAAAACACCAACAGGAGAGCACCTCTGTGCACATCATAGATCAGGCTAAAGCACTGAGCTATGCAGGTACTGGAAAATCCTTTTGGAGGGAGCTTTTAATGTCCAGGGCTGGATTCATCAGGTCTGACAGCTCATTAGGTCTAATATTGGGCTTCCTCGTAGCTATCACTGGCAAGGAGTCTCCTGTGGACCTGTTCAGCTTAATCAAACACTCACTTCCCGAGCAGGCCAGATGTGCCTGCCCTCCCCAGCCAGCTTTGTGGATGTCTGGGATGAGACAGATGAGTCCCTGCCCTGTGGATCTGTCCTGTCTTCAGTTCCTGCTGTTCACAACTTGGCAGCAAGGTGCCCTTGGTTCCGCTTATCCTGCATTTATAAATAAATATTTGGTGCGTCGGTGACTCAGCCCCATTGATCTGAGGTAGTTACCTGAGGTTGGAATTGATTTCTTATCCCTGGCCAGTAAATGTTTTTCTAAGATGTGCCAGTTGTCCACTGCTTAGGCAGCTCATCAAAATGTCAGGCTTAGTTTGAGTCCTGGCCAGATGGAGAGCGATTACACCCAGCCCCAAGTTCTGAGGGATACCCAGGGGCGTGCAGTCGTGAAAATATCCAAAACTCATTTATGTTCAAAAGGTATCCCGCCTGATAAACCCCTCTTTGTTCATGGGTCCTCCTGGCAAGAGCCTTTTGTTGTGCCTGAGATAATCGATTTCATTGTAAACGGGCTGGAGGTGTTTCTCTGATGGAGATTGCACTTCTGTGCTCTTCACTTACTGTAAACTGAACCAAAAAAAAATATGTTTATGTACAGAAGTGGAGGGAGGAAAGTTTGTGATTGCCGTGTCTTTTCTTTTCATTGCAAGCCTTAATCTCACTGAATAGCTGCCTATCACTCAGCTATCAAGTTTAATGATGGAGAGGGGAATAGAAATGTGGTTTTGGCTGGGCTCCTTATCCAAATGCTGTGATCTCTGTCACGAAGATTGACACAGCTGGGGCTGCTGGGGTTTATTTATGCACGCTGCTCAGGGGACAGGCTTCTCCTAATGCTGCATCCCTGGGGACAGATGTCAGTGCTGCTCAGGGAGAGGGGCTGCTCTGCTCTGGGACGCTCTGACGTGCTGTCCATCCTGTCAGCTTGGATATTCCTCCCCGGTCAGCTCTGTGGGAGGTGTGTGTGGGTGGCTGCTCGTCCTGCCTGTCCATGGGATGTGCTGGGGTGAAGGGGTGGCTGCTCCTGAGCAGAAATCGGTGTTGGAGCCACTGACCTGACATTGTTCTGAAACCTGGTGCCATTTCCAGATCACCATCTCAGCCCAGGAGGGGTTAACAGCACCTTGTTTCAGGATCAGCGGGTTTAAAAACCAGCAGAGATCCAGGAAATGTGAGGGGTGCACAAATAACCCAAAGAGGGCGAGTCAGTCACTCTGGAAGTGACTCCACTGAGCAAAGGAGTAGGTTTGAAAGGTCAGACTTCAAAACACCTCTGGAAAATCATTTCCCCTTTTAGAGGAGCAGCATTTAATGGCAGCACAGCCTGCTTCTAAAAACCAGCCAGGATCTGCCCACAGCCACTCCCAGGGCTGCTCAGCCCCATGCAGGAGCTGCAGGGGGGGTTCCTGCTGAGCAGATGGGCAATGTCCAGCCCATGGGATATAAAGACTGGCCAAAGAACAGTTCTGTTCTGCCAGAAGGGGTTCTTTGGGTCTAAAGCAAAAGGGATTTTCTGGTTAATGTAATATTTAGTGACTTCTATATTAAAATTTCAAACTTGCTCAACGGTACCTCAATACGTTCGTACCCATCGTAATACTTGGATTTTTCACCAATTTGTATTTATTCATGTTTCCAAAGCGTGACAGCAGCTCAATATCTTCATTTTTCTCTGGGTGTAAATACGAAAATAAACTCCCATCTCTCCTTTTCCCCTCTCTCCCAGGGTTTGTGATGTCCCTGTAGCTGGAGTTAAGCTCCAAACCAAATCACCCACACTGAGCTACCCCGTGATATTCTTGGCCCTTGAACACTCCCCTGCTAAATTATGGCTGGAGATTTCTCCCAACAGCTGCCCTCAGGTGTAAATTATTGCTGAAGGGGGCAGAACTCAGGATGCAGGGGTTTATCTGCAGGCCAAGGCCACTGCTGGGCACAAAGTTTCTCCCTTTCAGCCTGGCCAGGAGCTGTGGGTTGGCTCCCTGTTAAGATCTGGAGCAGCCACCAGGACACACCACAAGTTCATTGACCCAAATTGGTTGGATCCCAAATCGAGCAGCTCAGAAATGGAGCAGGAAGGCTGACTGGGGTTCTGTTATGGCCCTGTGAAAGAAAATTAAACTCAATCCCAGCAGGTTCTGCTTCATCTAATGCTCTGGGCTGTTTTGTTTATTTTGCTGGAGGGAAGAGTTTTACCCTCCCTGGCCATTAATCAGGTTTAAAGAGCCAATTTGTGTAGTAACTCTGCTCCACACCTTCTTCCCCCCTGCCTCTTGCAGGGTATTTTAAATAATGTGATCAACATCCAGCTTGAAAACATTAAAATACTTCCCAGGGAAATTTCAAATGAGCGCATGAAAGGATATAGAAAGTAGGATCAATTTAAGTGGAAAATGCATTACCCATGTAAGTCCTAAATAACTGCTGAGTGTGAAAAGGCCAATAAAAACAAACAAATCAATAGAATTAATTAACTGGGAGGCAGTGCGGTCTAGCAGAGAGACCACAAGGATGGGCGTGAATCCCCTGGAGATCCCAGCCCGTACTCCAGGGCTGAGTAAGTAGGTATTTAGCCTTCAGTCTCTTTTTGAAGCTGTCTGAAGGGTTTGTGTGTTCACATCAATAGGACTCAGATCCTGAGCTGCCTCCCCTTTGAGTGTCTGCACCACACATGGAAGCACCACTTAATCATTGTGCTTCCAGCGAGTGCTCAAGGCAGGGAGGGAAAAATCAAAGATATCGAGGGCTGAGGGTTTGAATTGCTCTGGTGAAGGCAGTGACAAGCCCTCTCCTCCCCATTAAACAGGTGCAGGATGTAGTTCAGTCTGCAGCTCTGCAGAATTAATGATCTTCAGAGCGACTGCTCCTTGCTTCATGATTTTCACCAAGAAATGCTGGGGAATCCTGGTACCCTGCAGGGTTTGGTGCTCACACCACTTGGAAAAGCCCCTTTTGGATGGAGCCTGCTCTGTGTTTCAGCTCCCTCAACGTGGCCAGTTCCCCTAAGATTGGCAAGGCAGTTCTGGATTAATCAAAAGCCCTCCCAAAACCCAACAATTTGTTGCATCCCAGCCATGGCTGGGCTCTTGCAGAGGGCACAGCCACCCAGCTGAAGTGGCATCAGGGCTGGGATAAAACCTCCTGCAAAATTACCTGTTGTGTCATTGCAGGGTTTATTTTCTGTGAGCTTGACTGAATTTTCATCTGTTTTTTAAGGTCTTTGCAGCTTTAGGCATGAGCTAACAATGAGTTTAAAGTGTGACCTGTAGGAGTGGTTGGCTTGAGAAGCAGAGCAGTGAAAATCTCATCTCCTCAGCCCCGTCCCACAGATCTCTGTCCTTTCCTTTCCACCAGTAAATCTATTTCCCAAGTGCTGCATCCTTCAGGCTGTTCATTCAGCTTAGCTCAAAATGCAATTTCCCCTGGGCTGGGATCACAGTTGAAGTTCTGACTCTGCTGGGCAAACCCAAAGTGCTGTGATGTCTTCTCATGCATCCCAAAGTGCAGCTCTGGAGCCAAGGTCTGGCACAGCAAACTACTCCTAATTAATCACCCCAATATGCCCCATCTGCAGGATAAATTCTGTGTCTCTGACAGTCCTTTGACATCATGGACATTTTTTTACCTGTCAGCCCTTTGCACTTTGATAAATAATCCATAATCAGCTCCTCGAGCTGGACCCCAATGGGCTGATTTATTTCTGCAAAGCAGCTTCACATTTCATCTCTGCCTTTTATTTTCCCCTAGAAAACAAACACAGCCCTTTTCCCCAGCAGGACAAACCCAGAGCAGTCCAGGGGTGATACCCAGAAGAGCGCTGGGCTCTGCAGTCACGGAAATCATTTTGGCCAAGTTTCTTTTGCAATTCCAGCCCTAGACAGGCCAGGCATGGTCACAGCTCCTTCAGCTTCCTTCCAAAACTGCAGTGACACTTTGCATCTTCCACCCTGCCCCAACCCATTTGTGAGCTGAAGGACAGACAAATGAATTTTGATAAAAACCTCGGTGCTCACAGCTAAAGATCAAAGGTAAATTTGCTTGGAGGGCTGAATTGAGAATCCTGAAAAAGAACTGTATTAGCATCAACAATGGGATTAATTAAGCTCTGCTTGAAACCTTTCAAACACAAACACACAGCCTGGCTGTTGTAGCAGTGCGGAGTGATTTCAGATTTCCTCACTCCTCCCCAAGCCTGCCCCCCTCTGAAAAGGGACCCTGTTCTCATCTCACCGTGAGCTCTGTTTGGAGTGAGGGGAAGGCAGAGGTGCAGCAGGTTTGGAAAGCACAGATAACAGAGCAGGCTCTCCACAGGCTCCTTTCAAGCTTTTGTGGAGAGCAGAGATAAGAGCTGAGAGAACTCTTGGTAGGAAATCTGGAGCAGGCAGGGCTGGGCTGTCAGGAGGGGCTCCCTGTGCCTGTCACAGACCAGGTTAGCCAGGCCTCCCTTGGGGTTCTTTCCCCGAGTGCTTCCCCAAATGGAATTTCTTCAGGAATCTTCCTTTATGCACATCCTTCACCTGCAGACTACAGCAGCTCCCTGAAAGGGCTACTGAGCTAGAAATTCACTGTTTTATAGACAAAATGTCAGCCCACCTGAGCGTCTCTGTAAAGCCAATTGCTTTTCCCTCTGATTTTTCTGGAGTTTGTGATGAGAACTCATTTATTAAAAGAACATTCGTTCCTGAGTGTTCCCCAATGTTGAATGCTAGCATGTGTGGGCCTGATATTTCTGAGCCTGGGAGAACTTTTCAGCTTGCTAACAATTGCCAGCTCTTTCCCAAGGGAAACTTCTCAACAAGGTCTTCTTCTCAAAACAATCTAGGCAAATAATATTCTTTCCCAAACATTTTTCCCCAGCTGGTGTTTTTCTGTTTCTTTAGTTTAACTGATGGAATTAGAGAGGCATCATTCCTCAATCATGTTAATTCTGTATCAGAATACCTTATAAAATAGAGGGGAAAATTAGGAATAAAACCTTCTATGCTGATCTTGCCTTCTGAGAATTATTCAGAATACCTTATAAAATAGAGGGGGAAAATTAGAAATAAAACTTTCTATGCTGATCTTGCCTTCTGAGATATATTCCAGAGTCAATCATCCTTCTTTCATGTCCAACAGCAACATGCATGCATGAAGCAGGAGCTCCACACCCAAATTTTGCACGTCCCCACAGTGATGAATGGCAGGAAACAGAAAATGCACCCGTGGTGTGTGCTTGGCCCAGTTTGGATCATGGAACTCATGAGTCAGGTTTGTCTGAGTGTGCAACCTGGAGTATTTTCTGTCATTCCCCAAAATTAACTTCATCCAGGCACTGAGGTTGAGGGACAGAGAGGCGGGGTCAGGGATTTTTGTTGGTGGAAGAAGAGGGAAGTGGGAGATGGGAGCTGCCTGTCCTACCATTAAAAAACCATTTCAAAACATGTTTTTCCTTCCTCCCTCAAAACACATCTCCCTGTGAGCCCCATGCTTTGTGCAGAGGAGTAGCACCACCTCAGAGACATCTGTTCAGGTTTCAGCTTCAAACCACAAACAAAAACCCCTTTTCATCTTCTCCTGGTACCTGTGCGTGCTCCATAAATCCAGCAGGTGACTCCCAGTCTGTCTGTGCCTGCAAAAGGGGGAGGGCAGGTGTGATAACATTTAAATGCTGGCAGAGCTGGTGCTATTTACTTGCTGATAGACCCTTACCATGGATAAATATTTTTCTATTGCTTGTGGAGGATAATGCTGCTTTTTCTTTAGCCTGCTTTTTATGCAACCCAAAAGACCTCAATATCTTGAATATCTTTTACCTCAAAGACCTCAATATCTTTCACACCTCCTTCCCTTTGCTGTTGGGGGCTTTATCAGAGCACAGACAAAAGCCTTGTTTTCAGAGAAACTGGTGAAAAGACCAGGGAAATTACTAGTTAAACACAAAATCCAGGATTTTGGAGCTTCAGAAAGACAGAAGGGCAGTGAAATACATTTCTAAAGGTTATACCAGGGCCATTAAATGAAACACAAACTGATTGCTGAATATTACTCTTCCACTTGACATCAAAATTTCTGTATGAGAACCGAGGTAACTTCAGCAGCAGTGCCCATATGAAGCATAATTGCTGTGGCTGAAGCTTTTACTCGCTGCACTTGGAAGCTTTTATAATTTACAAGTGCCTTTCATGGAGAGTGGCCACATTCATCCCCTCTGTGCTTCCTTCCAGCCTCCCAAACTGAGGTGAGAGCAGAGATCTGTGTGAAATGAAGATCTACAACCTGGGCTTGAGCCAGCTTGGGCCTGGCAGGGGGTTTGTTTGATTCAGGAGGAAGGAGTAAACACTGCGCAGTGACAGAGCTGTCAAATCCAAACTGCTCCTCCTATTTGTCCTGAACTTGGTCTTGCAAACCTTAAAAATGAATTTTCTTGGCTTAAGGATGGAGGGAGATGTAATTCTGGGCTGCTGGAAGCACAAACAAGTTTATTCCCGTTAGATAAATCGCTTAAGTTCATCCCTAAGTGTTTTGTTTAATGAACCATGATCGCTTCGCAAAGGATTCCTGAGCATATTTGGGAGAGCCAAAAATAAATCCAAGGTGTCTGAGTTCTTGACAGCATCTCCCAGCAGGTCCTGCTGCTCTGTGGGCCAAGGTTAAAGCAGGTGCTCTGCGTTCCTGACTCTCTGCTGGTTTTACAGGCAGTGTTTAATAACTGGCCGTGGAATTAGAGATGTCATCAGTTCAGCAAAGGCTGCTCTGCACCTCATAAAACATCAGCCTGCTGTTTGCAGTGTTTTGTGCAGAATGATTTGTGTGGAGGCAGTAACCTTGCAGCCCTGAGTGCAAGGAAAGCAGAGAGGCAGCAAAATGTGGCTGGAACAGCCCCGCAGCTCTTTGCCCTTGTTGCTCAGATGCACATGAGCTGCTTGGAGAGCCAGGTGTGCTCAGGTGCCTCAGCTCCCAGAGCTGTCCTAGAGAGACTCCATGTGCCAAATAAAATGATTTTAAAGGGTTTGGGCTAATTACATTTTACATACTTAGTGTGGAAAGGTCATCTACAAGCATGGCAGGGCTCACAAACTTGAGAAAAACGCTTTGTGCAGCCCAGCTGGGCAATGAACTCCTGCAGAGGATCCCAGGGCCAAGTTCTGGGAGCTGAGAACACTTTGGCTCCTCTGCAGAGGAGACCAAGGCTGCTCACTCCTGCACTGAACTCATCTCTGTCCCAGGGGAGCCTTCTCACCCTGCCAGCAGCTCAAAGTGCCTTCAGCTCCAGGAGGAGGAGGAGGAAGCAAATGAAGGGATACAAAGAACTCGGGTGATGTGGCTCAAAGGGCAGGCTCTGAGTCTGGCAGGAAGGTTTGGGATGACACGGCCTGGGCAGGAACTGTCTGTGCCTGGATTAGTTCAGTTTGCTCTTTGATCCTGACACAGCACTTGGAGAATTTCCCCTGGGAGGATGGATAAGAGCAGGAGTGTCTCAGATACAACAAAGATTTAAACTTACCCTGGTGGAGAGTTTCAAGTGAGAGCCCTGCTGAAAAGGTGCCCACACTGGGGCTGAGGCATGGCCAGGACCAGGGGGTCTCACAGGACCTGGGGCAAGGGGGGTTTGGTCAATCTCTGCTAATGATGCATTTTTGGCCTCAGCTCCCACGTCCTGGAAGAGCTGTGCCAACCCCACTTTCAGCAAAGCTCTGTCCTACTCTGGTGTTCTGAGATCTGCTTGGTGCCATGGCAACGTTTGCGTGCTTGTAGCTCCTGCAAAGGGATGGAGCATTCCTGATTTTTGTCATTATTTCAGTGCTGATTCACTCATCAGACCCTCAGTCCAGCCCAGCCCCTGAAGCTCAGGGTGCTGGGTGTGTCCCAACGTGGCCATCCCACCAAATTTCTTTAGAAAGCAACTGTATTTGCATATTTAAAAAAAAAGGTGGTTAATGGGAGTGACAGATACTTATTACTTCTCCTTTCAAACACAGGACTAATTGTCTTCTGTCCCTAGTAAGCAATTTAAAGAAATGCTGGTGTAGGAAGAATTAGATAATGAAGCTCTTTTCATCTGACACTTACATATAATTTACTTTTAAATCAACTCCCCTGGGAGGTGGCACAAGCTGTGACAGCGCAGAGAATATTTTAATGGTTTTGGCAAGGAGTCAAAGCAGAAAACTTTCTATTTTAATCCCAGGATGCCAGTGGCTAATATTTCAAAACAACAGGGGGTTAAGGGGGTGGGGATGTTAAATGTGATGTTGCAAACTGAGGTCACTGTGATCAAAAGGACCTGGTGGGGACAGATTTGTACATTTTAAACACCTGCTTATTATAATCTTCTAGTAGTGTTAATAAGAAAAAATATCACTATGGAGAAGGTGTGGGAAGAGCTGGGTATGGCTGGGCTCCATCCCAGCTCCAGGAGAAAAGAAAATAGTTTCCTTCAACGTATCCATGTGTGTTATTGCTTTGCCATATTCCTCTTAGCAACAAATATTCTTACAGAGCCCATGGTCCTTTGTGTGTCTGATTAGGGATTTCGGTGTTGATATCAAACAGTGAAGGGAAGAATTCCCATCCCTGGAAGTGTCCAAGGCCAGGTTGGAGAGGGTTTGGGCAATCTGGGATGGTGGAATGTGGACACCTCATTCCATGGGCAGGGACATGGAAGGTTTCCCTGCCCAATTAATGAGGTGACCTTTAAAGTCCTTTCCAGCCCTTTCTGCGATTCTCATTCTGACATGAAGGTACCATCACTTCATCAGCCTTGATGGATAAATTAAATATTTATCCCAGGTTATGACATTTAAGCATTGTCCAGATGAACTGGAGCACCAATTTCTCCTCCTCACTCTGCACCACCAGCAGTGCCCAGTTCCAGAAGATTCCTGTTTGTGTTCACACCTCCGGGCACCCATGGAGGGGGATGCAGGAGCTGGACCTCAGTGCAGGCTTTAAAATGCAGGAGCTCAGGGCTTCTGAAGGACAGAGCCAGTATGATTTTAGCAGAAGCTGTTTATTGTTTACATTACACTATAGTTACAGATTTTAAGGCTGCTTGTTCATGCTTCCATCCTTATTTGATTGGTTCTTGCATTTTGTCTAGCACACACCCTCCAGATTGGCCTCAGGTTATTGAGCCTCCTTTATCCAGCTCTTGTATTCTTGGCATTCTGTTTCTAAGGCTTTTCTTTTCTTATTTTAGCCCTGTTTTTCTGAGTAACTTTGATGAATTCTTGAGGGTTTTGATAGCAGTAACTGCAGGTAGTTTGGCTGGGGCACAACTGTTCAAATATGTTACAACATCAAAGGGATGCAAAGGCCCTTTTGTCTTCTCTGCCCAAAGATATTTTGGTGAGAAAGGGTTGGGCACTTCCAGATTTTGACATTTCCTGGTAGTGCAGCCCAAGCAAGGGGAATTAATCTCCAAGGCTGCACCATGTCCCCGTGCTCAGGGCTCCACTCAGGCTCCTAAATCAGCCTAATTTCATTCAAGCCTTACTCCACAGCTGCTGTTAAATTGAGTCCCCCAAAGAATATGAGTTTGGAGGCATAAGAGGGCAGAACAGAGAATGTTTCTTTAATTGTTTTTATCCACCACTCGGAGTCACTAGAGTAGAGGAGTAATTAGGGAATTGTGGTGTATTTCAATAAAAGCACCACTTCCCTCCTTCCCTCCTCTCCTGTTCTGTGGAAACTGTATTTCAGAGTTTGTCACATTTATAAGCCCTAGGAAGAACCTCATATGCAATAATCTCAACCTAATCAGATCTTAATTAAGCCCTTTCTGCAGAGATTTATGGGGACTGAGGAAGGCACTCGTAAATAACCTGAATGGCACAAGCGCAGCGTGGCACCAGGGCTGCACTCCGTGACTTTTTTAACTGGAACCCCTTTTTGCAGCTGGCCTGGGAATAATTGGGTTTTTTCTCTGCTGCTCCTCAGGAGAAGTTCCCAGGGCAGGGCAGTGAATGGGATTGTTTTGGGATCCCTCAAACACATGGGCTGCTTTTGGCGGGGCAGGGAGGCAGTGCCAGCATCCCTCCCCTGGAAGAACACCCTGTGCCAGGGCTCCCTCGGGGGAGGGAGAACAATCCTGATGGATTCAGTGCACAATCCCTGGGGCTCAGAGCATGGAGCTGCTCTCACCACAGTGTGTGCTGTGGGAGAGGAAAATGCCTCCAGGAGTTTGGATTCTCCAGCATGTTCAGCTTAAGTGGTCAGGTAAAAAAATGATGCTGCATCAACTCAGAAAAAAAACTGTTTTAATTTGTCAATCTCAGCTTTGGTTGAGCATTGTGTCCAATATCCTGGAAGGGCAAAAGTGCAGGGATGAAGTGTCAGAGCAGGAGATCTGGGGGTGATGCAGCACATGCAGGAGCTGCCAGGGACCTCTGGATCCCCAGCATGAGGAGGAACAGCCACGGGTAAACAGCTTTAAACACAAATTTGGCTCCGTGCAGCTCTCCTTGCTGAACATATGCTCCGTGTGCATCGCCCAAGGCAGCCTGAGCACGGGGATGGGATCTGATCTTCCTGTTCCATGCACTCTGGAGAAATCCCAGCATCCAAACCGGCGTGGAAGTGCCACGTGGAAGGATGGGTGGGGATCACCTCGCAGCATTGAAGTCAAATCCAGGCAGGGAATGCCCAGGAGAACTGGGATGTCTCCATGTAGAGGTGTTGCCCAGCCACACTCCTGATCTTGAGCTGTTTTCTTCTATTTCAGGGGAAGCAAGGGGAGGAAAACTTTCATTGTTTTTTCTCCAGCAAATCTCAAAAATATCAGTTTATGTCCAAAAGCTGAGGGCAGCAGCATCTTGCATCACCCCTTAATTTGGGGAATTTTTTTTTCCCAGAATTAACCTGTTTCCCTCACTGCTGCCTCCAGCACCAAGCAGATTTGGCAGAGCTGCCACACCGATGCCTTTTATCTTGCTGTGTGTTGCTCTTTGCCTGTTGGACTGGTGCTGTCGAAAACCTGAACTGTTTATCTTTCACTTGGTGAGAATTAATGGTTTTCCAGCTCTCAGGCTGCACAAGGAGCATTTTCTCCAGGCTACCCTAGACTGAACTGCACAGGATCAGTGTGTGGCACTGATAAATCCTCTGTCTGTGCTTCCCCATCTGTTCACTGCTCCTCGGGCTGGGTATACACTGAAATTCACTGGATGGAGTTTGGTTGTGAGCAGACTTCAAATCTTGGCTGCTTTGCTGCTTGAGTGGGACTCAGGAAGTGAGGACAGGTCAGGAAATAAAGGTGACCTCTTCTGTCGAGGTATTTAATACAGCAGGATGTCACCAAACAGGTCCAGTGGCATCAGGCCTGACTTTTCTTTATTTACATCAGTGCTGTGCTAACATAAAGCTATTGCTGGAGCCTGGTGCCTCTTGAGGAAGAACTCAAAGCACTCACAAGGGTCTTAAATAATGGGAATATCACCTGTAAGCCGTGTTGCAGGGCTGCAGGGATGTTTCTCTGGGAGTTCTGTTGCATTGGCACAGTCTGGAGTGGAGGGCTCGTAGAAATTCCCTCACTTTTATTTCCCCAGCAGACCCGAACTGAGGTGGCTCAGGTGGGGGTGACACAAAAGGGTTTGAACTGCAAAAATATCTCCCTCTGAAACCCTGCAGTTTGTTCCAGAGCTGCCTCTGGTGCTGCTCATCCTTCCTTTGCACTCTTCTTCTCAGACCTGATGTGAAGTCGATGGCAATTTTGCTGTTGACTCTGATGGGAGCTTTGTATCAGCCCTTAATTGATTAAATGGCTCTTCTCCTAAAGCAGCTACACGCTATTGGATACACCTGATCATTCCGTCGTGCCCTCAGATCTCCTCATGGAGATGCCTCAGATTTCAAGGAACACCCAGCAGGAAATTTAAGGTTTAAGCTGTTTCAGCCTCCTCCCTTTCCTTCCATGCAGCAACTGCACACTGGTGTGTGATTTTGTTCTTCTTTTAGGTGCTGAATGCACCAACTCTGGTTATATTTGTCAAGGGATGTGTAGATTGACAAAAGAAGAGGGTGAAACCTTTCCTAGCCTTAATATTTGTCTGTCTGGTCAGTAGAAGTGACTGTGTGCAAATTTTTCTCATGATTTCTCCTTTATGTTATATAGTTACAAATCACAGAACAAGAACAATAAAGAACTCACCATTTTTCAGATGTTTCAGCACCTCCTTTCACTTCTGCTCCTAAAAACATTAAATCAGCACCATGGATTTCTGGGAGTGTATTTTACATTTTTACTGTCCTTCCTCCCAAATCAATACACCTTTGCAGCAAAGTTTTCTTTTCAGGTGATAAGCAAAGAGTAGCTGCAAAGCTGTTGCATTTAGTGATGCTCAGGAGTTCTGATAAGCTGGTCCATTTTTTGAGGGAGTGAAACCCTGAAAACCCTGAGGTAATTTCTTTCTGTCAAGGAATATTTGAGATTGAAGGTCTTGCAGTGGAACCAAGAGTTTTGGTGGAATATTTGAATTTAATAGACAAAAAAAAAGGTGCTGTGCAAGTCCTCATTGAATAATTACATAAATATTCTCTTACCATTAGGTTGCACGACTTCAGTATTTAAAACCTTTTTAATGGTGGTTAATCCTTCAGCCTTTGGCTTGGTGAGCGACTGCCATTTTAAAAACCCTCATGGAAAGAAGAGGGAAAAGCGAGGCGGCCAAGGAGAAAGAAAAATAATAAAGTGTCAGGGTAGTGTGAGAAATGCCCTGGGGAGGTGGCAAACATTTCTGCAATTAGTGGTGTGAAAATGGTAGATTTGTTAGCAGTCTCCATGCATTATTAATAGCAGCAGAAACAAGAGCTGCCCACTGTTCTGTCTGCTGATAGGGATGCTTTTCTTATTTTTACCTTGTTTTGCCTCCCAGCTGGTCACTTTATCTGACACGCTGGCTCTGCTTCAAGCCTGGCTGGGAAACTTGTCCTGGGCTCTCACTCCGAGCATCAGCAATTTCCTTTCCTCCCCTGCCAAGCGCTTGGCAGCCGTGGCTGAGAGGAGACAGCCCTGCCCCGGCTCAGATAAACTGATCCCTGCCAGGGTTGGGGTTTGGGCTGGGCTCAGGTGCTTGTCCCACACTTTTTCTGTGCATTTCCCTCATCCTTTGTTGCGCTAGGACATGAAATGAACACGCAGTCACTCTCAGATGTCCAAGGCAAAAAGAGAGCGTTTATTTTACAGACCTCATAATTTATAGATTTCCAACAGTGAAAGCGGATTGGAGGATGAGATTGTCTCCTCTCCACCCCACTGGTCAGACAACAGTCAATCAATTCTCTCCTCCTTCAAGAAAGAATCAAAATAATGATATTTTGAGATGAAAGTGCGTGAGAACTCCAATATAAAAGATGTAAACGTCAGAAGGCTTAACAAAACTTTAGAAGAACAGGTCATCAATCCTTCACAGCCCTGCCCTCAGCACAGATGAAATGGCAATAATCATCTCAATAATCTCAATTTCCCCTCCATGTTACATCCCTGCTGCAAACAGAGGCATTAACCCACACCCATCTCTTCCTACTTCCCTCACACCTTTCCCTGTGCCAGAGCTGCAGCTCTGGGTGTATCCTCAGCTCCCTCTTCCCCTGGCACCAACCTCCTGCTTCTCCTCATCATCAAATCCCTGCTCTCAGTTTTGAAAAGCCAAATTTTCACCTGCTGCACTGCACCTCTCCCCTCAGTCTGCACTGCTCTGGAGCACTTACTAATGAGAACTTAATAATGGCACCATCTGGGGATTAAACTGCATTTTTTCACCCGATTTGCCCCTCTAACAGGGCTGGTATAAGAAAGTTGTACACAAATATACCATAACATGTGACTGGTTTGTTGCTGCAGTTTGTTGTGCAGGTACAAAGAGCATCTGAGGTGGCAGCTGCCAGTTTTATACTGGGGCACCAGTGAGTGGCTGCACAAAGCAAAGCTTCAGGGAGTAGCTGGTGAGGAAGGCTCCTGCTGAATTTCCAGGAGGCAACAGCAAGGAGCTGTCACTAATGAGGCTCCTTTCACTAATGAAGCCTCTGCTCAGTGGTCATCAGCAGAGAGAACAGCTTTAGCCCAGTCCTCCCTCTGGAAAATCCCCCCTGGTGCCATGGGAGGGTCTGTCCCTGTGGGGCTTTGAAGGGTGGGGGTCTCCCATCCCCAGGTGGGAGGATGTGGAATTTGGGGTTACCCAAAGATGGGGCTCCAGCCCTCCTTGCCCAGGACAGGTGTTGCAGTAGTGAAATGTGGTGGCGAAAGTAAAACTCCACAACCAGTGACGGTTGCTAGAGCGGTGTGTATTTAATCGGCCGAGATGCGTGGGGAATAACTTCACCAAAGACACGCATACCCACCNTCTCGGCCTTGTTGTCCGGAATGTTTGCAATTTTCTCTCCGTTATCACCAAGAAGTCTTAGGTGCTTGTAACATGCAAAAGGTGAACAGACACAGCGTTCGGCATCCACTAAATGCCTTCTAAAATGGATTTAATATAATTTCCAAAGCACTCTTTAAATACATCCGAACATCTAGAGGCCTACTATAAAGGATTATCTGAAATTCTCACATCTCTGTGTCAGCAGGACACAAAAAGAAGGCACTGACTCCGGTTGCATTGGAGAACATCAGAAGGCTGAAGGCTTTATTTACAATTTCCTTCATTCTTTTTGTAACACACTTCATGAAAAAGGCGTTCATTGGTCAGTAGGACTGACGCCTCTTCCCACTGGTAAACAGCAGCTGAGGAAGATTGTTTTGGGAAAACTGCTGCCCATCTAGAAATATTTTGGGAAAACAGGGAAAGATGTTTTTGGAAAGGAAACCATTGAAAGTTTTCCCTTTGGGAAAGGAGCTTGCAGGTTAGCAAGCTGAGAATTCCCTCAGGCCCAGGAACACCGAGCCCACAGACAGGCAGTGCCCAGCTGGCCCTGGGCATCTCCCTGAGCCCCACAGCAGCTCAGGGCCCTGATTCCCCACATTCCCTGCCAGAAACCTCCCCATTTTCAAGCTGCCAGGATTCAGGAGCTTTTCTGCTAAAAGATAAATGTGGGCAGGCAAGCCAGGACTAGGCCCGGTGGGCCCTCTGGATGCGTGTCTTGAAATTCTGATTGATTCAAGCAGGAGGGGAAGCATCCTTTGAGCATGTTTGTTCAGTACCAGCACAAACCAAAAAAATTAATTAGGTCAGTCCAGCTCAAAGAGGATCTGTAATTTGCCACCAGCCTGGTCTTTAAAGGAAGGATTAGTTTGTTATGTTAGGTGAAAATTTCCACTAGAATCACCCTGTGCAATTAGACCTGTATTTCTACAAAAAAAAAAATTGTTTATTAGTCCCACAGGCAGGTTTTTCCTCTGAGGTCCTTCACAGCTCTTCACTGCAAACTGCATTGAGATGTGAGGCAGGCCAATGGTTTCTTGTCTTCATTCACAAACACCCTTCTATACAATTGATTTTTTTTTTCCCAGAGAGAAAAATAAATGTTACTTGTCACAGTCCAGCTCCCCCAACCTTCAAAGCCCCTCAGCAGCTGCAAAAACCTCGCCAGCTTTGTGCTGTAGTTGGGTAGATTTGCCTTCTCCCTGTGTAATGTGATTTATCTGGGCAGAGCAGAGATGGATTGACAAAACTGCGGCGTGGAGGAGGGAAGTGTTCTTTATCGCTGCTTTTGCAATATAGATTTTACAAGCTGACAACGGGGTTTAATCTCTGAATAAGCAAAGTTAAGTTCCAAACAAGCTCAGTTCATCTCAGTTCACGGGCTTGTGGGGAAATGCTTCACGGGCAGGATGTGTTATAGCAAACCAGCAAAGGTGGCAGGGCTCTGGTACATTCTCTAATTCGTTGCTGAGCTGATGCAGCCCTTGAAGGCAAGCACAAAATAAACCCTTGGAAAATCAGGGCTGGAGTCAGGCCTGCAGCTCCTGTCGTGGTGGGAGCGGGGAGCTTAAGCTGCTTTCCAAATCCCATCAGCTCCTGGGCTGTCCATGAAGCTGCTGACAGGAAAATGGCAGAGCTCTGTTTGCACTGAGCTGTTTCTCTGCTGATGTCCCTGTTTGCATTTTCAGAGGCACTCAGAACACGGCCCCTGTGCTTTGCTGCTGGCTGCAAACACCAGCCCTGCACTGGCATGGGCAGAGATGGGAGGAAAAGCTGGTGTCAGCCTTAATTCTGCATTTCCTCGAGGCTCACAGTGGTTTAAGACAGAACTTTCACACCACTGAGGTGATTTTTGGATTTCAGCCCTTCAGGGAGAAGGGGTCAGCAGGAGTTTTACAAGGAGTAATTCACTTGAACGAGTGCTGTCGAGGTTCAGGGGCACAGAACTTGAAATATTCTGCTCTTTGCAAAGTTCACATAATTCTTCCTGTGCTGTTCCCAAGCAAATCTATCGGAGCTCATCCTCCTAAAAATAAACCAGCAGATGCAGCCCAATATGTCTGAGCTCCTCTAAAATACACACCGAGCACGCAGGATCTGAGCACATTCCTGGGAGGAGAGGGGCAAACGTGCCTTAAAATTGTTTGTGGGTATCTGAGTGTGTAAAACCTGTGAACCTTCACACCCAAGGCTCGATCCAGGATGATCCTTTCCGTGGCTGGGCTGGAATCATAAATGTCTGTACAAGCAATAAATGTGCTGTTTGCAGGAGGTTTGGGAGGATAGCCACACTTCCTTTTAATTTTTATCTGGGAGATTTAATTGTGTCCACTGGTAGATAATTGAGGAAGATGATTTTTACCTGCTGTGAAACATCAGGAAGCAAAGACAGCATTAAATGCCTCATGGAGTTGTTCCAGGCGTGGTGTCGAACAAGAGCTGGGCACAGCTGACAAAAAGGGCAGTGGCAAAGAACTGAACTCCAAAGTGTGGACAGCAAACTGAAAAAGGGGGATTTTGGAATGGGAATTGGGTGCTGTGTGTGCAGCCCAGGCAGCCTCAGGGCCCAGGGTACTTGAAGTGGTGTGGTTAGGCTCTGTAGGCAAAAATGTGAAGTGCCCTCACACTGAGCCTGGAAGGAGCTCAGGAGAATGAATCTGACCTGCTGGGACACACAATAAAGGGAGATAAACACTTAAGGAGGAAAATATATTAAAACTGCCCCCCACTTTAGCAGCATCTGTTGATAGCAAGAGCACTATATCTGGTGAAAATGTAATAAGCTACAAGATTAAATGTGTATCATCTTTGCACTGTGAGGCAGGCTGAGATTGCTGCCAGGCTACAGCAGAGAGATTTGCACAAACACATGAGCAAAAGCAACGTTGTCTGGGCTTCCAGCTCAATTTCTGCTATTCAGCCACATAAAATTATCTAAATCCCATCTTGCAGCTGACAGGCAGCAGGGCAAGGTCAGTTAATCACGGCGGGGCCGTGGAGGAAGGGGAGGGTTCCTCTGATATCCATGCAGGAGCAGCTTTGCCAGGAGCTGGTGGTTGCTTCTCCTCTCTCCCAGTGTTAAAAGCAGCTCGGTGTGGGTGTCCATGTGGGAGGGGAACACGAGGAAATGGAGATTTTCCCTGTCTGCACAGGGTCCACGGTGAGGTTCTGCCAGGATTTACTCTGCTCGCAGCCAGGGGAGGAGGTTCTGTGACTGATTGTGGGGTCCTGAACTGCCATCGAGACCTGGATTGTGTTAAAGGAGGTGAATTTTTGTATAGGAGGAAGATGACAGCAATCAGGCGGGTTGGGCAGAGAATTTTTTTTTTTTTAGAAGGAAGAGGAAAGGTCAGGGATAAAAAAAAGATTAAGAGATCTGTAAGATGGAAAAGCCTGGAGGAGTGTGTGTGGGGGGAGAACACGGATAATGGAAACATGTATTCACCTAAAGTTTGCATTGTTGGATCTGATAATCACACAGGGCTGGAAAGAGGCTGAAATTATGACATAATCCATCCTTCTGCCTCAGAGCAGGATTAGTTCCACCTCGGCACTGGCAGGGCTCTGTTTGCCTCTTGCTGAAGGTCGTTCAGCAGAGAATCCTCCACAGCCCCTGCTGGAAGTCTCCTCTGCAGCTTTACCAAACATTGAAAGCTTCTCCTAAAGCCTGACCCTCAACATCCCGCAGGAATTCGAGCTCATTCTTGTCCCAGCCAGCACAAACACAAATGCACTGTCAATTCCTTTGTCATTGCAGCTCTCTTCAATATTTGAGGCCTGTAATGTTATTTTTTTTTCCTTTCTGCACACTAATCCTCTGCTCAAGATCAGGTTTTCCCAGCCTTTAGGCTCTGTTTGCCTCTGCTCTCTCTCTCCACTTGATCCTCATCTTTTATCCGAGGTCTCTGTAGCTCCACTCACCCCAGGAATGGGAGGTTGGAGGCAGAGAGGCTCAGCTCTGGACAGCAGCATTCTGACCACTGAAAATCATCAATATCTGTCTGGAATCACTTTTAAATAACCCAGATCACTGAAAATCTGCCTAAACAAGGCATGGGCAGAATGTTCTTGGGCATCTCTGAGTGCAAACAGCTTTGCAACACGAGGCAGCAAATGTGAGGGTGGATTTGGGCCTGTTGGCTGCCTCAAAAAATTAAAAAAAAAACCCAAACACAACCAAAAAAACCACAAAACCCCCAATGTTTTCCGCTGTGCTGTTGATAATTTATTCTGGAAGAGTGGCAAAAGGTGTCTGTGAGCTGAGTCAGAGCTGGAGGAACAGGGAGAGGCTTCCCCATCCAGCTCCAGGGCATCTCTGGGACCTTTCCCAGCCTGAAAGGAAAGGAGCAGCAATTGGACAGGACAGGATTCACACCCTTCCCTGATGTCAGCTTTTCTGCTAAAAACAAATACCACGACTCCAGGAAAACAAAACCGAGGTGAAATGCCCAAAGCTGCTCTTTCCACCAGGCAAACAGTGAGGATTTAAATGCCTCTCGCTTGGGCTGAGGAGCAGAACAGAGAGAATAATGGGAGGAAAGAATTGAGGGTTAAGGAAGAAAGGGGGAAAGAAGCCTTTTATCTAGGAATTAAAGGTTTAACCCGGTAAATCTCCCTCTTTCTCTTATTTCTGGGATAAAAATAAGAGCACTTGGAAAGCTTAAGGGCTGGATTTGAGAAGGCAGCCGTGAGTGTGAGGATGCTCAGACACAACTGGGAACTGCAGAAATCCCTAAGCTGCTTTTTCTTGGGAGAAATAAAGAAAATCACCACTTGAGAAGTCTTATGATACGTCTGCATTTTTAGCTGACTGCGGTTCCATAAAGCAGCCTTCCAGTGGGCTTTGTTTGCTTAAATTCAGCCAAACCTTTCCCTGACAGGAGCAAAAATCGAGGTGTTGGGTCTGCATTTGCCAAGTGCTGCTTTCTGTGGGCAGTACCTGGGGAAAAGGGGATTTTCCAGGTTTAAATTGGTGTCCAGGGGTGAGCAAACCCCCAGGATGCTTCCCTCTCCTCATCATCCCTGTGGGGAATCCATCCCACTCACTGAGAGGAATCAGGTTTCCTACAGGTAGAAATGAATGAGAGTTCCCCAAACTCACCTGAGCTCTGGCTCTGGAGTGTTTTCCTGCAGAACTCTGCTGGTTCAAGTCATGTTGGGCAAACATTAATGACAAATTCAGTGCCCTCATCTGGGGATTTCGTGGCTTTCAGGAGAGTTGAGTCAATCCTGGGAGAGATGTGGGTCACTCACCTCAGCTGATAAAATGCTTGGTTTCCCAGGCAGATAAAATGCTTGGGAGCTGCAAAATGCTCTGTCTTCTTGCAGGAAAAAAACCAGAAATCATTCTTTCCTGGAACAGAGAAAAGCATAGATTTTTTTTTTCCAGGAACAGATTTATTTTTCCCTTTTAGTTGCAATGTATCTTCATCAGTTCAAATCTGAATGGTTCTGGACAATTTTTGTTATTGCAGTTAAGAAGTCACTAGCAGCTATTATCCGTCATCAGCATTACTTTTTTTACTTTTTAAATTTTTTTTTAAATTCAAGAACTGATACAGAGATGAAAAGAGAGGATTCTTTTGGCAAAAAGACTGGTCTTCCTCAGTACCTTCCCAAAAGGAAAATATTAATGCAAAGAGTAGGGATACTGAAGAAGGATACCTGATAAAACAGGATTTATTACCAAAACCTGCACTACTATTTCCATATGCAACGTTGATCTAACAGACTGTTAAATATTCAATGATAAAAGTAATCATGAGAACATCAGAGGCCACTCTGCAGAAGCCCGACCCCAAGCAAAGAAAAATTCCCTGCACCAATGTTTTTGTAAACAGCACCTACTTAAAAATTAAATGGTGTAGTGTATAGATACATTATATTCATATAAACCCCTGCGTCTGGGAGTAAATCCAACTGCAGAGAGAAAATGCCTGCATTTGGCAATATCCACATGGAACAGCATCCACCTTTTTCCTTTTCCCTTTTCCTTTTCCTTTTTCCTTTTCCTTTTCCTTTTCCCTTTTCCCTTTCCTTTTCCCTTTCCCCTTTCCCCTTTCC
>VWYN01008148.1:48412-80869 GCA_013400075.1 Hippolais icterina
TCCCTTCTCCCTTCTCCCTTTTCCCTTTTCCCCTTTCCCTTCTCCCTTCTCCTTTTTCCCTCCTCCCTTTTCCCTTCTCCCATTTCCCTTTCCCCTTTTCCCTTCTCCCTTTTCCCTTCTCCCTTTTCCCTTCTCCCGTTTCCCTTTTTTCCTTTCCCTTTTTCCTTTCCCTTCCCTCTGCACTCCCTGAGGTTTCTCCCTCCCCATTTTAACCATTTGATAATTTATCACCCATTTTTATGAACCTTTCCTCTCTGGTTAGTGGAGATAAAAGGGGGAATGCCCTTCCAGAGGAACTTGGTTTGGATAACCACCTTAAAAAGCAAGGGACACTCACTTTTACATTTCAGAAAGCTGGGGGGAAGGATCCAGGAAGAGTTTCCTTTGAATTATATAGATTTTGGTAATGTTTGAATGGCTACAGTAGGAAAAGGTAATTTCTTCTCCTGGAAAGGAGCCCAAGGCTCAGCTTCCAGTAGGGCAGGGGCAGAACCAAGCCCAGACTTTGCCTCTCAGTCCAAACCAGGTTTGGGTTTCCTTCATGTGGTTTCATTCTGGAATATCCACACAGATTATTCACAAGTCAAAATCATGTGCAAATACCTTTCAGACTTGGTTTTGTCACCAATCTGTGTTCTCATCTCCTCGCACCCCACAGAGCCTTTTTTGGATGCCCACCCTTCTCCCTCTTCCTGCTGCTTCCAGCTCAGCATTTATTCACTCCAGATTTCAGGCACGTTCTTCTCCCTGCTCAGATCATTTCTGTTCTGCAAACAGGTGGACAAAATGATTTGCTCCCGGGGAAACTAAACATCTTTGTGGTTCAGTGAGCTCCTGAGGAGAAAAGCAAGGAGAGGGGAAGTTCCAGCATCAGGGAGATTATTCCAGGTTAGTGGCTCAAACCAGCAGCTGTGGAGCACAGCCTGGCTCAAATGAGAGTCTGGAGTTTGGTGTCCCCTCACAGGAGAGGACTCTACATGAACCAGGTCCTCGTTTCATCAGCTGTTAAACTTGGAGGAGGAAATGGGAATCTCTGAAGGATTAAATAGGAAGGAATACAAACATAGGAAGGGACAGCACTAAAGAGGCAAACCCATAACTCGAGCCACTGAGCAGGGAAAAGGAGAGAACAGGATTTATGAAGGTGTTACTGCTGGGGAGGATAACCAGGAGAAGAGCAGCTAACCAGGCTCAGGGGATCTTACTGAGGGGTGGAGAATCCTAAGGGCTGACACTAAAATGAAACATTAAATACACTTTTGTAGAAGTCACCCAGTTGTCACTAATGACAATCATCCAAGGGAGCCAGGCTGGGTGGGGCTCTGAGCAGCCTGGGAGGGTGGAAGGTGTCCCTGGGCATGGCGAGGGCTGGAATGAGATGGTTTTTATAACCCCTCCCAACCCAAATCATTCTGTGATTCCATGAGGATTGTTTGGGGTGGATATTGGATTTCTGAGGGAGAGCTGAGCAGTCCAGGGTGTTTTTCCTCAGAGGAGATGCACACCTCAGTGTTGGGAAATCTTTGATGGAAGACATTCATATGAGCTGAGAATTAATACTGGCACATCAGTGCTTCCAAACCAGGTTTGGGTCTCCTTCATTGGTTTCATTCCAGAATATCCACGCAGATTATTCACAAGTCAAAATCATGTGCAAATACCTTTCAGGCTTGGTTTTGTCACCAATTTGTGTTCCCATCTCATCCTGCTGAAGTTTGACATTAACCACAGGGGCGGTTGCTGAGGTGAGAGAGCAAACAGTTACCCTGCAAATAAACCTGGCTCTGTGGTGCCAGCTTTGGGTGGCAGCTATTCCCAGGTGCCAGCTGAAGTGCCATTACATTTGGTGAAATGAGAACATGGGGGATAATTCAAACTTAAATCCTTGTCCTCTCCTCAGCCTCTGATCCAGCACCAGGAGCAGATCCTGCTCTGGGCAGGGTTCAGAGCTTTGCTCCCACTCCTCCCCTTACCCACAATTGGAGTTCCTGCAGCAGGCCTGGAGAAAAGCTTTATTTCAGCCCCTCAAAATTTATAAACAAGCCTCCTGCTGCCTTCCCCTCTCGGATTTTACAGATTTACTGTGCTGGCACATCATCGTTAGCTCTCCCTGCTAGAAGCCATTCCTCAGGCTGGTAAATCCACCTGCAGGTAGTTGTGTCACCCAAGCAGATGACAAGGATATGAATACGATAAAACTTTGGGCTCTGAGAGCTAGATGGGAACAAAATTAGCCTGAAAATCTGTCAGACATGAGGGGCAAATATAGAAGTTTGTATCTCACTCCCTAAAATAATTTCCTGGTAATGAGCTGCACGGGTCAGGACGAGTGCAAGCAGCGAGGTTCATTTGCACATATTGCATGAAAGGTAAGCTCAGACCCTGCAGTCTGAGTCAGGGGAACAAGTAATTGAACTAAAAATAGTTCAGCAAGTCTGCCAGAGGTAGTCTGTGGTTGCTATGCAGCTGAATGGCAAGTGGAAGTGAACGGGACATTTTAATATCAACTGCTCTTTTATCCTGCAAGGACTCCTGGAAATGAGGGTGATGGAAGTGCAAGTTTCACAGCTTGGCGTCCTGTCTTCCCCCGTGCTGGTGCTGAGCAGCACAGAAAGGCACAGAAATCACTGCCAGTACCTACAGAATGATTGCTTGGATAGGTTTAGGTTGGATTTTGGGGAAGGTTCTTCCCCCAGAGGGTGCTGGCACTGCCCAGGCTCCCCAGGGAATGGGCACATCCCCAGAGCTCCAGGAGAGCTTGGACAGCGCTGCCAGGGATGCCAGGGTGGGATTTTGGGGGATCTGTGCAGGGCCAGGAGCTGGGATGATCCCTGTGTGTCCCCTTTAACTCAGGATATCCCAGAATTACTTTCACAGAATTTCTAATTGTTGTTAGGACAGGCAAGAGGGGCACCAGTGTGGTGAGAAAAATGAAAATTATGAGGTAGAGAAGTTGCTGTTCTTGGGTCACAGAGAAAAGCAAAGAAGGAATAAGGGGAAATCTGTGGAAATAAAGAAGTTTTTGGGAGGCAGGAGAGTCTGAGATAACAGAGACAGGAACCACAGGCTAAATAAGCAGCAAAATTTAGTCTCCAACAATAAAAAGGATAAATGAAGAGGGACTGAAGAAGGGCGAGAGACAAATGAAAGTGCAAAATGAACCCAGAAAACAAAACAGAGGTTGAGTCAGGCAGTGTGGGTGTGCACGCAGGTGTCTGTTTGCAAGCACAAATATAGAACAGGAAGATGATGATCAAATAAAAAGAAGAGATACAAAAGCTGGAAAACATCCTGAAGCTGGAGGGATAAAAAAGATTGAGATGAGAATGCAAGTGGAGGAAGCTGTAAATTAAAGGATAAATGGGGAGGGAGGAACAGCAATTGAAGTATTACAACAGTTTTGTGAACTCTGGTGACAAGGGAGAGGGAAAGCTCTGAAATCTGGAGTTTTAGGACAATACTTGGAAGGTTGTTTGAGTGTGAGAGGCATGGAGGGACCTCCCTGGGATAGAAATGTGATTTGGGGGCTCCCTCTGGCCCTCAGGGCTCAGCCCTTGTCACTCAGTCTCGTTGTGCCTGCAGAAGGCTCCTGGCAGGATGAACATGCTGGTCCTCACTGCCCACGTGCTCTGCTGGCACCTGTGGGTGCTGGAGTTGGGATAAAACCCTTGATTGTTTCATCTGAGGGTTTCTCACTGGGAGATTTGCTTGGATTTGCAGTCAGCTCCTTGTGCTTGCCCTTCACACCCACATTGGGATTAACCCATGGCACCTCCCAGGCGTGTGGGTGGGAAGAGCACCCAGAGCTCAGCTCTCCCCTTGGCAGAGCACCACAGCAAACCCCTGGGGTGGGACAGGAGTGTCTGGCACAGAAAGGGAGAGCTTTGGGTCACTGGAAGGCTGCAGGGAGCCATAAATCCCATTTTTCTGTGGCTGGGGTAAATCAAGGCAGCAGCACCTCTCTGGGATGAGGTGACACCATCCCCTGTAGGAATGAGAGATGGGGGACAACAGGCAGCTCTTCCAAATGCTGTTTATTACAAAGAAGATGCTACAGCAGTCCTGGGCTGTGGGTGACAGAGCCAAGCCTAAAAGCTGCCAGCTACAGCTCAAAGGCAAGCCTGAAGCCACCTTAGCTCTGGTTACAAAGCATTATATAATTTTTCTTTGCTGAGCATCTCAATACATAACAACCAGTCAGGATCAAACACAATGCCTTTGCCATATTATGTTACAGTTTAAGCTTGAAGTTGTTTTTCTGTTTTCTTGTAGTAGAAAATTCTTCTCACTTGGTAAAAACATGTTTTTTGTTTGCCTAGGCTCTTCCTCAGATTTACCTTCACTTGGTAAAAACATGGTTTTTGTTTGTGGTCAACACATCCTCTGCTCTAGCCATAAAACCTCCTTCCAACTCGACTTAACCTTTGCCCAGTAACAACTGGCTCAGCAATTCCCAGCTTAAACCATCTTTCATTCTTCTATATCAAATCTTGCTTCCATCTCTATTCTGCTTTAAGGTTCCACATTCAGAGAGCTTTCTGTTCAGCCTACATATCCATGAAAACTTTTCAAACTTTCACCTTTCCCAACAACCACGGCTGCTCCATCCCTCCTTGGTCCCCTCGTGGGCCGGCTGTGTGTGATGCAGGCTGCAGTGTCACCCTGGGAGCTGGGCAGGGAGTGCAGGAGCTGAGAACGCCTCTGCATCCCCCAGGATGATCCCTCAGCTCACCTGCCCCATCACAGGTGTCCTGGGTTACACTGTCAGCTGTGCCCACAG
Organism: Hippolais icterina; assembly: GCA_013400075.1. Taxonomy (NCBI): domain Eukaryota; kingdom Metazoa; phylum Chordata; class Aves; order Passeriformes; family Sylviidae; genus Hippolais; species Hippolais icterina. The sequence goes on from VWYN01008148.1 coordinate 53,193, forward strand.
TCTGTGCTCCATCCCCATCCCCAGGAGCTGCTGGAACCAGCTGGGGCAGTGTTTCCCTTCTCTCCTGTCCATGCCCAGCAATGCCGTGCCCATGGCTCATGGGGAACTCCCTGCGGGAGCCATCTCTGGTTCATGGGCCAGCAAGGAGCCACTGCAGGGCTCAGAGAATGAGATCAGCCCATGGGGAGATGCTCCGCCCAGGGGGAGGAGCCAAGCATTCCCACCTGGATAGAATCTGGGATTTGGGACAGCACAGGGAGCCCTCACCCACTGGATTCCCAGAGGACAAGAGCCNGCTCAGCACCAGCTCAGCCTACTTCATCCTTTTGGGCTGTTGATGTGAGTCAGGAATTGGATCTGCTCAGGATCTGACAGGCACAGCAGTTCCCCAACTCCCTGAATTATTCTCGCTGCCTCGGCGGCGCTCAGGCACAATACAGATTGTGACACGGGCGATCTCTTTACAAAACACTGAGCTCAGCCTCCCCGCAGTCTATTACACATCCTGTCTCCACAGAATGCGCCTGGAGACAGCATAAATCATCCCAGGGAGCTTCGTCATGTGCCCAGCTCTGCCTCAGAGCAGCAGCCTGAACACCTGAGTTAACACAGCCTGGCTGGCATCTCCCCGCTGCTGCTCACGGTGTCAGGTCTGCCTGAGCAGAGCTGGGAGCGACCCAGTGGTGAGGGAAGGACACAGAGAATGCGCAAAAAATGAAGGAAGCAGCCCAGCAGAACTTTTGCCATCCCATGTCTCTGTCACCTGGATTTTGGCAGCACAGCCTCGCACAGGGATGTGCTGTGGAGCAGGTCACGGAAATGATCTGGGCTGGAAATAACCTGCCAGGAAATCAAATCGCTCTCCCTGGTTGTTCTCAGCAGTGTGGTGTGCTAAGAAGGAATTTCTTGCTGGGACTGGGTATTTTAGGCCAGGTCCCATCACAGAACTCGGTCACTGTGTGCTTAATTAAGTGACCTCCTGATGATCCAGGATGACTGAGAGGATGACTCAGCCCTGCCTCACTGATTCCAGTTCTCAGGCTGATCTGGGTCTCCCCGTGCCAGAAAATCAGCCTCTCTTTCCATCCCTCTCTGTCCCTGGCCTTGCTCATGGAGCCCAGGTCCTGTCAATGAAGGGAGCAGCCCAGCAGAACCTTTGCCCCCCCAGGTCTCTGTCACCTGGATTTTGGCAGCACAGCCTCGCACAGGGATGTGCTGTGCAGTCTGGAAATGATCTGGGCTGGAAATAACCTGCCAGGAAATCAAATCTGGTTATTTCAGCCGTGTGGTGTGCTAAGAAGGAATTTCTTGCTGGGACTGGGTATTTTAGGCCAGGTCCCATCACAGAACTCGGTCACTGTGTGCTTAATTAGGTGACCTCCTGATGATCCAGGATGACTCAGCCCTGCCTCACTGATTTCGGTTCTCAGATTGATCTGGTTCTCCCAGTGCCAGAAAATCAGCCTCTCTTTCCATCCCTCTCTGTCCCTGGCCTTGCTCATGAAGCCAAGGTCCTGTCAAAGCAAACCCAAGCCCCCCAGAGCACAATTTCCAGCAATAAATTGTCCCGGCCAGCCTGCATCCCCCATTGTTGCATTCCACCTGTAATTTCAGGGCTTTACGGAGTTCTTCTTTATTTCATTTCGTGAAATGCCCTGAAAGAAAATCCATACCCTGCCTTCCACCCAGCAGATCCTGCATTTCAATGGGGAATTAAGTGATTCATGTCATCTCTGCTGAGTCTAAAACACGGCGGGGACGTGTCTGACACAATCTATCAAACTGTGGGCCATCCGTGAGATGTCCAGAGGGATTTTTAAAGATTAGATATCCTTTGGCACCTCCATTGCTCAGGTATCTTTGATCATCCTATCAAGAAATCCTGCAGCACTCGGCAGATAAATAAGTTAGAAACTGGAACTGTCCACTACTTTCTACCACCTAAATTTCCAGCATTTTCTGTTGCTCTTTGTGATGTTTGAGGGGTTTGCTGGAAGAGAAAGCACAAGGAGAAAAGGGGACATCACCCCTCTGCCCTAAGCAATACTTTGATTTAAATTCATGCCTCCCTAATGGCGCAAAATGCAGAATAAGGTAGGAAATAAGATCCTTGCAGGAGGTGGATAATTGTGGTTCTCTGAGAGAAAAAAAAACAAGCAAAAAAATAAGCTTAACGTGATGGATGGCTCAGTGCTATGAATGCAAATACCAGGCTGTAATTTATTGAAGTTAATAGCAACAAAATGTTAAGGAGATGGTTAGAAAACAACAAGAGCAGCAATGTCTGATGGAGTTTAGATATTCATCAAACAAATGGGAGTCCTTAGTGGGAAGTGTCACAAAAGAGGGATGGCTGAGCTCATGCAAGGTGGAAGGTAAAAGCCATCACAAGCCTCTGATTCAATGTTCATGCCAAGCCCCCACCCCCAGAACCTAGAAACCAATTTATTTTGTCATCTTTCAATGCTCCATCCTACAAGCTGCTCTGGGGCAACGCGCTTATTTAACGGGCCAGGCTCCAAATGCAAAAGGAGGGTGACATTTTAATCCTGTGATTTTTATCCGGTTGTGATTAAAGCTCCTGGGTTTAATGGTAGAAAACTTGGGGAAATGGAGTTTACGTGGTCACCTTCAGAGTCTTTTTTGCCAATTCCCCCCAGACTGCTCCTGGAATTCCATTCCCATCCTGACACCGCTGATGACAGCAAAGAGTTTTGCTGGGGATTTTTCTGACAGAGGAGAAGCTTTGTTTTCTCCACTGTGTGTATTGATGAGCAGGGCTTTGAAACACTCCTGAGGTCTGGAGTTCAGATCCAGAAGTTCGGATGCTTATNTTGCTCCTGGGTTTAGTGGTAGAAAACTTGGGGAAATGGAGTTTACGTGGTCACCTTCAGAGTCTTTTTTGCCAACTCACCCCCAGACTGCTCCTGGAATTCCATTCCCATCCTGACACCGCTGATGACAGCAAAGAGTTTTGCTGGGGATTTTTCTGACAGAGGAGAAGCTTTGTTTTCTCCACTGTGTGTATTGATGAGCAGGGCTTTGAAACACTCCTGAGGTCTGGAGTTCAGATCCAGAAGTTCGGATGCTTATCTAAGCTGACTTTTAAATTGACTGCATCGCTCTCTTGCCTTCCTGCAAGTGAAGAAGGGACAAACACAGTGAGGGGTGCCAGCGGGGGGGAAACATGACCCAGGAAAAATTTTCCCAAGGTCAAAACCGAGTAGGTTTGTCTGGTTCTCATTTTCTACCTCCCACTTTGAAATTTTTTTGAGGGAGGGCAGCTGGTGTCAGGCAGATCCTTTCAGACTTCCCAGCGTGCTGTAGCTAGGCAGCATCCACTTCAATGGGGATGATAATTGCAGGTCCTAGGCTGCAAACTGACGTCAGCTCCTCAGAGGAGGATGCTGACTGCCTAATGAACATCACTAGACACTGTTTAGCTCCTGCTCAGGAAAAGAAAACTCAAAAAATTACTTTCAGGGAGCAGTCAGCATCCATTATCTTCTTTCTGATGATAATTTAGAGATGTTTCTCCTGGCATTTGAGAAAAAAAGAGTTCACTACCAGAGCAGCAACTTCGGGTTTGATTATGTGGCAGAGAGAAAGAGGTGACGTAGGAGTATAATGAGAGGATCTTTTTCTAAGGTAAAATTAATTTCTGCTGTATGCAGGGACCCTTTATATCCTCTGTGCCATCCTGTTTATAATTCCATGTGTAAAGCTTTGGTGTATGCCCCCCTTCATGCTGCTCTTTTCATGTTTTTAGAGTGATGGACTGCTCAGGTAGGCTGGGAATGGGAAGTTGTTTCCTTTTCCTTGGCAGCATGAAGAGATGGAGTTGGTGTGGGTTCCATTTCCAAGGTCCCCCTGCTGCTGCAGCCTCGTCACTGGGGACATTTGCACATGCAAATTCAGAGTAAATTTTTTATCAACCCCCGAAGCAGTGGAAACAGAACAGTAGGGCACTGCTGTTCTGGCATTGCAGCATCCCTGAATCCTTGCCTGCCTCCCACCACCAAATTCCCTCACAGAGAGGTCACCAAGAAGCAAATCTGGTGGGGAAGGGGTTGTCTTCACCCCAGTGGGATGCTCCTGCTTCTTTGGAGCCTACCTATGGTGCCAGGGAAGCACAGGGGTCAGGAAATTCAGGGAAATTCACCTCTCCAAGCTGGGCTGTGCTCATCGTGGTGTGGCTCTGCAGAACTCAGGTGTTGTAGCTGGGGATGGATTTGTTCCATTGACTTTCCCTGAACATCTTCCAGCAAAGATGAACTTTCTCTGAGGTCTTGCTGGGGGGAATTAATTTCAATTTTATCCTTGAAGGGTGAGGAAGATATTTTTTGGAAACCAGAAGAGACCAGAGAAAACAAAGGGCTGGAAATAAGTACTCTTACCAGTGCTATGGATTCGAGCTTTGTTTTCATTATTGTGCCGTGCAGCAAAATGCATTTCCCAGCATTCTTTAGAACACTCCAGTAATTTGTCTTAATTAGCATGATTTAGGTGGTTGCTTCCAGCCTTTGGAATTTAGCACAAGGTTAATGTACATAAACGTATGGTGGCACAGAGAGAAACCAGAGTTGTCGTGAAGATGAAGTGTTCCAGCGGCGTGGAATGCACAAGGAATTGGCTGAGCAGGCACTCTCGCTTCTGCCACCAAGGCAAAAGAGAAAAATACCCTGAGCTACAGATATGTGACTCCCAGGAGCCTCAGGAGCAGCAAAGTGGGGGTCAGGAGTCCCTCTGGAAATGCTTTTTCTGATATATTTGTATGGAGGATGATTTCTTTTTAAGGTTGTGCTTTAAAACCCAGAGTTTGATAACTCAGCAGGGTTTTCTGTGTCTTAGTGCACTTCATTGTGGGCTCAAACCTTCCTATGAAAACCAAACTCCTGAAAGGGGCAGTGGGTGTAGGAATGTGTGAACTCACCTGGCAGGGATTTTAGGGAATTTTGCTCCATGTGAGGCTGAGTTGTCCCTCTCTGTTCAGGCCCTGTCAGCCTCGTGTGTGTGAACACCTCTCTGCTCCAGCAGCACTGGTTTGATGTGGTTTAGTCTCCATCCATAGGAGGCTCCCACCCCTCTGCGTGGGCCTGCAGATCCCTCCTTTCTCTCCCTCCTTTTCCAGCAGCATCTAGGGCATCCTGGAGATTTGGGAGAAGTGAGATTTCCTCTTCACTTCCTATTGTATTGTAATGCCCTGGAGTGGAATTGACTCCAGCTTTCAAAAGGAGCTCTCAGGGGAAAAACTTCTGTTCTCTGGAGGTTTTTGTCCTGCTCTTGCAGTCTGCCCTTCCCTTTTATAAGGTGGAACGTGTTGGTTATGGCCCCTCCCAAACACAAAATGACCAGAGGGAGTCAGAAGCCGCGTCATGGTTTGTGTGCAGCACACGGTGACCGCTCTGCACGGAGTAAGATCTCCTGCAAAGATGTTGGATTTGTAATAACCGTGCTTTCATTGCTCACCTGCTTTGTCTGGGGAGCTGTGAAGAGGAATTTTGAGTCATTTAGGAGTTTTTCACCCGCCCACCGCCACTGATGCATCAGATTGGGGGCGTTTTGCCCCCTAGTAAAGGAAGGATGTACAGGACGGGGTGAGGTACCACTGAGATTGGTTTTGGTCTGCATTTGTGGCTTGGTGAGAGTGAATTACGCCCAGAATTCAATCTTCTCCCTGCCAGGTCCCCAGATTCCTGTGACAGAGCCTGCTCTGCATTACCATGGCTGATTTCCTTTGCCCTGGGGAGCTGGTGCAGGGTGTTCCATGTCAGGTTTTTTCCCCTGTCTTGGTTTTGAGAGACAGGTGTCTGCCAGGGAACGCTGGAGCTTCCCTTGGAATGGAGAATGTAAATCCCCTTCCCTCTAAATTATTATGATTTTGCAATTAGGGGCTTTCAGGCAAAGATATGGGAATAGGAGTAACAGTTCTTTAATAGGAATATTAAAAAAAGAATACAAATGCATTAGTACAATAAAACAAGCAAGCAAACAAAAGTCCTGGAAAACCTTGACAGGGTCAGGGATACCACCTGACCCCCTGTTGGTCAGGGTGTTGAAGGCAGCCCAAATAAATCCTCCTGGAGGGACAGATGTGGTTCTGTGGAGTAGAGATGATGCTGTAGAACGGGTCCAGCTGTGGGGAGATGGGTCTGGTGGTCTGGTCTCCCTTTGGGGTCCAGAGTGGAAAGCCAGGTACCTTCTGTTTCCAAGTCCCAGTTTTTATCCAGGTAGGAACGGTTGGCTCCTCCCACTGGGTGGAGCGACTCCCAATGGGATGATGTCATGTGTGATGTCATTGGTGAGCCTTCATGGCCCATTATCAGCAGATATCCCCGATGATGTCATGTGTGATGTCATTGGTGAGCCTTCATGGCCCGTTATCAGCAGATATCCCTGATGATGTCATGTGTGATGTCACTGGTGAGCCTTCATGGTCCGTTATCAGCAGATCTCCCCTGGAGGATGGACGGGTGGTGACAGAGATAACAAACACTGCCCCAGCTGGGTTTAATGGCTGGGCCATTATCAGAAGGCATCTGCCTCCCTCCCCTGGAGTTACAAGATATAAAGAAAAAAATTCATCTCAACTGCTTTCAACAGCTGAAATAGAACACACATTCTTTTGTGACCTAACCCAAGACATCCCCTCAGAAACACCAACCGTGTTACCACGGCTGCTGCAGCTCTGGGATAACACGAGAGATGCCAGCCCCCCCAGACTCCATCCACAATTTGCTCAGCAGCAGGAAAGAAACAGCATTTCTGCCTTCCTTTGAGAGTGGCTGGAAAGTCTCCATAGAAACATTTGTTGTTACACAACATCAGTACTTTAGGCTGTCTCCTTCCTCCGTTCTGATCCTCTGGGAGGGAATTTGTGGATGCTGTGTGATTTCCTGAGCTGAGTGGATGGTTTACATGGCCAGGCTGTCCTGAGGGATAAATTTAGTCTCTCTGTCCCTCTGATAGGTATTTTTGTGCCTCAAGCTCTGCTGCAACAATCCAAGCTGTGGCCAAGAAGTTTTGGTGCAGAGTCTCATTTGTATGGGTAGAGTTCTGTCAAAGAGATAAAATGATAATCCCCATTACTAGGAGCTAATTAATTTAATTCTCTAGTTTTCTTTGAGGTACGAACTGGAAATAAAAGGGCTGAGACTGATAGGAGGAAAAAAAAAATAAGGGGTTTGGTTCTATCAGATCTTTCCCTGCGAGTCTGCTCTGCAGAACAGCTTCTTTGCAGAATACATTAGACCCACCTCATGTTTAAACTGCTAAGGTGATGCCTGAGGAGCAGTTAATGCCACTGGGAAAGTGAATTATGCAATAACGGAGGAGGCAAGAAATCAGGGAGAAACACAGACCGTGGCTAGATATTTATCACTGTTACTTTCTCCAGTGACTTCGCTTTGCACAAGCACACGTGGATTTGAGTGTGACCGGGGATTTGTGTCCATATCAGCATTGGTGTTGGGTGTTTAATCACTCCCTGCCTCAGCCCTCAGGGCATGCAGACATGCAGAGATGCAGACAGGTGGCCACGGGCAGGTTTTTAACCTGTTTAACTCTCAGATGTGCCCGTGTGTGCCTCACAGGCCAACCAGAGGCAATCACACCATTCAGAGCATCTCCCCAGCAGGAGTAAGGGCAGCAAATCCTTCCTCTGCAGGTGCCTCAGGAGCCTCATGCAGAAAATCCTTTCCAGTCTGGAGTGGGGAGAAGCCCAGTTACCACACACTTATTTTTTTTTTCTTCCCTCCCGAGATCTTATAATTTCTTTCTTTCCTCCAAAGTATATCCTGTAAAGGGTGAAAGGAGAAAGCTTGTTTTCTCCTAAATCCCTGGATCTGCTCCTGTAAAAAGAGCTGCAGTGCTGAGCACAGGGAAAGGGAAAGGATTTCTGTGAATGGAGCCCAGGGTTTTTCCTACAAAGAGAATACCCTGGGCTCCATTCACACAATTCACTCCCCTCCCCAAGCAAAGAGGGTTTGGGGGTGCAGAGCAGTGCTGGGGAGTTCCCTCAAGGTGTGGTTATGGCAGGGGCTGCAGGGGGGTTTTATTTAGCATTATTTACCATTCTGCATGGGGTGGAGGGGGGATGGCAGCTGGGGAGTGGGGACTCACCTGCATCCATAGGAGAGCTTGGGAACAACCCCGGTGCTCCCTCCCTCATTTTCCATTCATTTGTAACCCGTGGCTGAAGAGCTGTTTTGGTTTTCTGGGGTTGTTTTGTTTTGTGTGTGTGGCTTTGAGGATGCGACTGAGCGCTCCCAGGGAGGGTTGGTTTGTGTTTGGAGGCTGCAGCTCCCCTGCTGTATTTCATGTTTACAGTTTATGATCCACTGAATCCTCGGGTGCCTTGTTCCCAGCCCCGCAATAGAAATGTCACGAAACCCAGTGCAGTGTGTGCCATCCTCTGGGTTCTCCAGCCACCTCCTAATGCATTCAGTGAGGTTGAAATCACAGCTCCCCTGCAGAGGGGCTTTCTCTCAGAGCCCTGGCAAATGGGTTTTTCTCCCTCACACCAAGCCGCCCTCGTGTCAGACTTTGCCTTGGGTCTCACACCCCCACCAAGCATTAGAAGGGCAAAAATGTGGGGTTTTGGTAACTTGTTTCCTGTTCATCTTCTCCAGACCCTTTGCATCTCCTTTCAATTGCATTTTTCTTTCTCTGGCCCATCCTTTCAGTTTTTCCTGCGCCCAGCTGGCTTAAAGAGAAATAAGGAGTGTGAGGTCTTTTTACCATGAGCACCTCTCTGTTCCCCCAGCTTTATAAATTGTTGCTGCAGTGAGAGGCTCAGGTAAGCCAGGGATTTATTCCATCTTGTGAGTAAACCACGTGCAATACTGACCAGCCCTCTCCAGGCAGCATCAAAATTACAAAGATTTCTGCGTCTAAAATACAACAGGAGAACTGGAAGCCACCAGTTCCCTCCAGAAAATCACCTGTTCAAGGGAGCAGAAATCCTAATTCAGGCTTTCCCTGCTGCACTCTGCTCATGTTCTAATTTCTCCGCTCTCTGCTGTTCCAAGGGTCACTTGGTCATATTTCTCCCTAAAACAAACTCGTTAAAAATTCAGGGGAAAGGTGCCAGCTATGATTTAATTGAAAGGAGAAATATGGAAACCTACCTGGGAAAGGGAGATGAGGGAAATCTTGAGCCATCTCCTGCATTTTTTTTGCTGGTTTATTGCTGTGCCTGGGAGTTTCTCCTGCAGCAGTATGTCACTGGAATAATAAGGCAGCAGGTCGGTTGCTTAACTGCAGTGGCCAGATCAGTGGGGATTTCAAGAGATAAGTAATTCTGTTTGATTTTGTATCCAGGAATTATAATTTACATTCCCTTCACCTTAGAGAGAGAGGCAGTCTGGGCTATAATTAAGCTTTTTTTCCCCTCTGTCTGCTTTGGTCCTCTGTTCCTCTCATTGTCAGGCAACGTGGCAGCAGAAGCCTTAAAAGCAGGGAGTCATGACAACTGACTCTTCCCAGAGCAACTGGAGTTGTTAGAAGGAAAAAAAGAAATATCCCTAAAACACAAATGCCTGAAAAAGCAATTAAATCACAAAACTCTATGAAGCAGGAAAAGGACGGCCGAGGGTTGGGAACCACCCAGGAGTTGGGAGTTTTTTATCTGCAGCTTCGAGGTCTTGAGTCCCTAAAAAGGGAGTTGGATTCACGGATGTTATCTGGGGGTCTGACCGTGGTTTCATGTCTGTAGATAAATAAATGCCCACACAAAGAGCTAATTAAGGGCAGGAGGAGTGTCTTGCACAAGAACCCATTAATGGCTTTGCAGCAAAAGTCCTGTTGGATTTCCCAGGGTGAGGAATTCAATGAGCAGCTTAGGAGAGCCCATCCTGGAGCAACGTCCATGTCATGCTCAGAGCTTACTTTTATTACAGGTTTGGTCGGCTCCAAATTAAAAAGTTACCCCGGCAGTGAAACATTTGACCAAAATCTTAGACTTAAATGAAACAAACCCAACAACATTAAAAAAAGGGATAAAAAGGAGAAAAAACCCAAAAAACAATCAAAGAACCCCAAACAAACAAAAAAATCCCCCCCAAAATTCGACTTTGAGATAATGAGTTGCTGTGCCTGGATTATTTTTGCTTAGCATGGCAGGGTTTGTTCTTCTCCACCCTGATTCTGGTTCTCTCTCCCATCAGTAACAGAACTCTTGTTTTCCCCTCAGTTCCCACTGTTTGCACACCTTGACTGGGTGAATCTTGCTTTTTGAGTCCCTCAAGCTGTGATTACCACGTGGTTTTATCAGCTCACAGATGTATCCTGATGGTGAGGAGACAAACCCTGGATCCATCTTTGATTTCAGCCAACATCCTGCCAGAAAGGCACCAGGTTTTTCATTTCAGCAGTGCAGGGACATCTGTGGGATTGCCTACGGTGCAAAACACCTGGATTTGGGGCATCAGGGCTCCCCACTCGTGTTCCCCTCCTAAGCTGAGGATGGTCTCATGTCTCTGTGCAAACCACAGCAAAGCCAGGTGCCTTTGAGCCTGAGTTAGTGACGCTTCTCATTTGCCCTTTTGCTCTTCATTCTTTGCTCTCTGTACATTTTTCTGCTCTCTCTGAAGGGGAGGTCCCACCACAGTGGGAGTCTGTGGTTTCCGCACACATCTGATTTATGCCCTGCTAAAACCAACCAAGGAAAGTATTTGGAGAGTGGCTTTGTTTCCAAACAGCTCCAGATGCAAAACGCTCCGTGGCTTGGTGTCAGGATTGTAACAAATGAATGGAGCACAGTGAATTAATTTTGCTAATGAGCTTTGCGACCACATGATGCATCTTCATACAATCAAGGCACAGGAGGAGGCAAGAAGATCCCAAGTGACACCCTTTGTCACAGCACTTCAGGACCCTCCAAAGTGTTGTCTCCCCCTCCCTGTAATTCCTTTCCTTCACAAAGATGAGAAATACACAGACCAGTTGTTTCAACAATTGAAAAATGATGCGTGTGGTGCTGGTTGCAACAGTGTTTTTGTGGCTCTCATTTATTTTGCTCTCCCGACAAGAAAGGCAAAGCAGTAGCATTTTATAGAGCAGAGAACATTTTTACACAGTTCTCCTAAATCTTTTTAGAAGCGCCTGAACAAAATGTTTACACTGTATGGAGAATTTAGTAAACTATCCACAAGACTTATCACGACAACCTGCCCATCCCTCCTGAGCCATTGTTTTCCACCCCATTCATTCCCAACATCTGCTGCTGCTGACCCTCCAGCCCCATTTACCCATCTGCACTGCTCTCTCTGCAGCCCTGAAACATTTCCTGTTGATTTACATCCCTTTCTCTTCCATTGTCTGGTTTGGGCTGCTGGTTTTTCTGGTTCTCTTCCTGTAAAAAGAAAAAAAAAAAAGGCAAAGGAAGCTGATTTTCATTGCCCGTGGCTAAGAACTGGATAACAGCAGGAATAAAACCTGTGCAAAGGGTTGTGGTCAGATAAAACCACGAATAAGGGATGTTCAGATGCCCACAATCTTTTCAGCCAGCAGTCCTGTTGAGCTTGTGGGGCGTCAGAATCTTCTCCAGATCCTTGGTGCTCCAGCTCCTGCTTCCTTACTCATTGATAAATCTGAGCCCAGTGGAATCAAACCTTCTCCAAGAACCACCTCTAATGCTAATCTTCTCTGTTCTTTTTTTCGTTGTGGTTTTCTTTAATAGGGGTCAGTGATAGAGAAGGTTTTGGGTTTTGCAGACAGAAAATGTGATTGCCATGGGGGTAAAACAGCCAGGGAAGTTTGGCTGATTACAAACAACTTCCCCCTTCATCATCAGCTCCTAAATACGGTGCTGGCACTCAATTCAGGGCTCAGCCAAAGCTTTTCAGGGGAATTTAGGCAAGGCAATAATGAGGAACCACTCCCCTCACCCCCATTTCCAGCTCTGGAGCAAGGCAGAGTCCCAGCAATGTGTTACAGCCATACACCAGGACAGCAGCTTTGGAGGCAATCCCTTCAGGACCATAGCCTCCAGCAGCCCCTGGAAAAATCACTTCAGACAAATTGTTCAGCAAAATTCTGTAGCATTTCCCCTAATGCTTCTCTTTCTGTTGTACTGCCTGTAGGACAGACAGATTTATACCCTCCTGAAAACAGAACACATGAGACAAACCTGCCATCCCATCCAGCCCTTCTCCTGCCTCTCCACCAGCTGCTTAAACACTCAGCTGATTTATTTTGTGTTGCTTTCCATTAGGAGTGGAGGATTGATGCCTGGAAGTATTTTAATGGCACTGCTGACCTTGATAATAAAACTGTTCAATGTAGTTTGTGTGGGTAATGGCATCCAAAGCCCCCGGAGCCACAGAGGAGCAGCACGTGGAATGACACCAGTGAGAGGTTCCATGGACAGAGAGCAGTGCAGAGTCCCCTTTTCAGTGCTCTCTGCCTTCCTGTATCCATCAGCTCTGTGTGTGATTTGCCCATCCACGGGCAGATATTTGGGGCTGTGGTGGTGCTCAGAACCATTTTGTGAGGCTCAGAACTGTTTCCTGAGGCTCAGAACTGTTTCCTGAGGCTCAGAACTGTTTTTTGAGGCTCAGAGCCATTTCCTGAAGCTCAGAACAGTTTCCTGAGCCTCAGAACTGTTTTATGAGGCTCAGAACTGTTTTATGAGGCTCAGAACCATTTCCTGAAACTCAGAACTGTTTCCTGACACTTAGAACTGTTTCCCTATGCTCAGAACTGTTTCCTGAGGCTCAGAACCATTTCCCAAGGCTCAGAACCATTTCCTGAGGCTCAGAACTGTTTCCACCCTCACTCCCGTGACTCGCTCACCACCATATGACACTGACAGCTGCAACTGCCACTTGCTGCTATCACAGGGCTGTGTGTAATTTAGGAGAACAATTTGCATAATTCTGAAGCCTAAAAATATCCCTGCACAAACAAAATGCATTCTCAGGCTCTGCTCGACAGACGTGGAAATGGCCGCTCCTTTCCGGGCCCGTTTTTGTTCCGGGGATCCTCAGCTCCTTCTCCTTCATCTGATGGTGTTTGTGAGAGACATTTAAGGACAGGGAGCAAGCGATAATTACCTCAACGTGCATCACAGGCTTTATGTCACATGATTAGGAAGGTGCCTTCCAGAATATTTAACTTTCTGAGGCCGCTGAGCCCCTGCCTGGATGGGAGGTGACGCCTGAAGATGAAGTGGGATGGTGGCAGGGCTCACCTGTCCACCCCTTCCCCTCCCCAGCCCTGCTGATAACGTTGTCAAGCGTGCAGAGCCGCCCACCCTGCCCAGTGAAAGAGCAGCTCCTGCTCTCCACGTCTCCTTGGTGATGGCAGGGGAGGATCTGTGACCTTTTCGTTCCCGCGTAACGTCCTCGCGGGTCACGGGAAAGCCTGAATTAGGATTTCTGCTTCCTTGAACAGGTTATCTTCTGGAGAGAACTGGTGGCTTCCTGTCATCGTAGGACATGAAAGAAAGATGAGAGACTCCAAATATTCCAGAAAGCAAAGAGCATAGAAAAAGCTTTATTGTCTAATTCTTACCGCCTTTTATAAGTTGTTCCAATTCAGACTTAATATGATTGGTGAATAGGAACGTCACCTCTCAGATCCCATTGGTTAAACTAGGTGCAATGCATCCCATTGGTGCAAAACACCACCTGGAGAAAGATTGTTTTGAGGAAGGAGAGTTTTTTGTTATGATTGTTTTGAGAAATTTTCCCTTGGGAAAAGGTCGGCAGCTTCTAGCAGGCTAAAATCTCCCAGACCCAGAAATGTCAGGCCCAGATCTTCCAGTTCTCCTGTTGTGTTTTAGAGGTAGAAATCTCTGCAATTTTGATGCTGCCTGGAGAGGGATGGTCAGTATTGCACATGGTTTACTCACAAGGTGGAATAAATCCCTGGCAAAATCTGAGCCTCTCAGGCTGGGACAAAACAACCAAATCAGCGCCACGAGGAGTTTGGAGCACTGCTAAAATATGTCAGCTAATTACCCAAAGCATCAACACATCCATAAATCCCAGAGGGATCTACCTGAGGTCATGGGGACTTGGAATTATCCACTGCCATGGTCAGGGCACTGGCAGGGAAATGGGGATTTGTGTCCGGCAGTAATTTTTGTTTTTCTACTTACTGATGCTTCTTCCTGGGAGGAAGCTGCACTGATATCTCAGTGATTTTAGCCTCCCTTCCTGGGGGGAAGCTGCACTGATATCTGAGTGATTTCAGCCTCCTGAGTTTCCTACTGTGAACTCTGCAGGATTGTGAAAGGTATGGCCAAAGACCAGCAGCAAATCACAGCAACTCTTGCTCTCTTTAAAAAACTCATCAAAATAGATGTACAAACTCTCCACAAAGCCTTGGGTGTCTTGTACCTCCCAATTCTTGAGGGCCAGAAGATATGAGGAAAGCCTCTGTGCTGTATCAGCTCACTGTCCTGAGCTGTAAATTATGAACAGGGATAAAATATCACCCAAACCTCTCTTTTTGATGGATTTGGGCTAGAGCTCATCTCTGGTCTAGCAATTAGGCAGAGCCCAGCAGAACATGCACTCAGTGGGGTTCCACAAAATGAATATTAAAAAAGCATTTTTCTCAGTGTCCCAGGGACTACTGGAGTTTCACCCAAGGCAAGTTGTGGCAGACTAATATTTTATTGAGAATAGCAAATATTTGGCTTTAGACAAAGGCATATTCATCTTTTATTTCCCCAGGTTTAACACTCCCTAGGTTTCTTTGCCCTCAGTCTCTTTAGAAACCATTCATTTGCTAAAATCAGAGCTAATTCAGCCCAGGAAGTCTGGTGGTGTAGAAGGGAGACACACCTGAAACCAGTGCCTTATTCAGCTCCTCTAGGAAAGACCAGGAGTTTGACTTCTTTGGGGTTCATCTGTTTTATTCTTCCTTCCCTAATAATTTCCATTTACTGGTTTTCGAAGCACAAAACTGTTTTCTTCTCCCACCCTCAGCTGCCTTAGGTAACTTTATTGAAGTCAATGGATTTCCACAGATGTCACAAAGCCCTGCAAAGCCAATCAAGGCATTTTAGTGATCGCCCTTCACGCCCTTGATTTGTTTGCTCCCCTCTCCTGCCTGCGCTGGGAGAGTTCCATTCATTTTGTGCCATCACTGAAAGCCACACCAGTCGAAGCTGCAATTTATTACAGACATTTGTTTTGTGCTGGCACAGCCGGGCCGACTCTCATCCCACTTACACTGCTTTTTCAGCACGTAATGACAGTGATCACAACAACTGCTCCTCATTTACTGGCTTGACATAACACTCAGCCCAGTAAAACACCACTGACACCACCGCGCTGGTGGCCTGGAAAGTGTCTGGCACGGAGGAGCATTTAAGATAAAGTTTAATGTGTTCTCCTCCTTCCTCTCCCCCTTCATGAAGACAGAACTGCCTGGGATGAAACAGCCCAAATCAGCTCTTTTGTTTCACTTCCATCCAATTACACAAGGACAAACCACGTTGGCACATCCTAAAAAAGAGTGGGACCAACAGGTTTTGAGCAGGCTTGAGCAGGCACAGATTGGTGTGAGCCTTTGCAGCACATCTGATGCAGAAAAGATGGATTGAACCCTGTGTGGATGTGCAGAGGATTTCTAGAAGGATTGAACCCTGTGTGAATGTGCAGAGGATTTCTAGAAGGATTGAACCCTGTGTGGATGTGCAGAGGATTTCTAGATGGATTGAACCCTGTGTGGATGTGCAGAGGATTTCTAGATGGACTCAACCCTGTGTGGATGTGCAGATGATTTCTAAAAGCAGCACTGGGCCATCTAAAGCAATCGAGTTGGGATTCCTGCACCTACTCCCTGCAAGAAACATGGTTGCATTTTTGCTGTTTGGTTTCAGTTCAGGCTTCCTGGCTGCCACTTTCACAGCTCTGACAGCACTGGGTGCATCTCTTGCACAAAGGGAGGCTTTTCTTGGGGCAGACAGTGAGAGGCTGATTACAATCTCTCACCAAAAAAAATAGATCTATCAGTTCAAAAAGGTTATGGAAATGTTATATTCAGATAGTAATATTAATTATTTAGTGTTATATTAAACTGCAGAGAAATCAGCTGTGGGAACGTGGACATTGTGTCTGATCTGTGAGCTTTGAGCCCCACCTGAAAGAGAGCTGGTCCAAGCTGGTGGCTTTGCTGTGCCTGGTGCTCTCCCTGGATGTGAACTCACTGAAAGAATAAACAGTTGTCAGTCCAAGCTTGCCAAAATTTCCTCTGCAGAGTGATACTCATGCAGTTTTTCCAGGGTGTATTTCCTATGAGTAAACATTACAGCTCAAACCATGAGTAAATACAGCGGAGAGAAAGAATGTCAGAATCTGATTTTGCCTTGGCAGGGAATGATTTCACAGCTTTCTCATGCATTGTCTGAATGTACAACTTTTCTCTCCCATTTCCTCTCTAAAAATGAGTGAGTAGGCCAGGAGGGATTTAGTCAAATGGAAATGAGTTTTCTCTAAGCACACTGCCTGTTAAAAACACCCTCAGGTTTTAGAGTGGATGGGTGAGGATCACAATAGACTGATGACTATTCAAGGTTGACACACTCAGGATTTCTTGGAAACTGTATTACTCCTTAATCCTCCTTGTTAGAGTTCCTCCCTGCCTCAAAACCCACTTTTGAATCAAGAAAACAAAGCCACATTCAGTTGGATCCTGCAGACTCCGGACATCCCCAGCTGTCACATCACCCAGCTCTGTCCTAAAAATGTGAGCAGGACCTTGCCCAGCCCCAGGTGCTTCCAGGGCTTTGGGCTCAACGTGCCAAACTCTTGGACATGAGAATCCCAGAGTTTCCTTCAGCCCCAACCCAGCCCCGAGGAGCTTTTCTCAGTGAGAGAGTCCCTGAGTCCAGGGTGTGACCGAAGGGAATTTCTGCTCAGTGCTGGCACTGGGAATCCAGGAGGTCACAGATCCCCCGGGAAGGGGACTGGGTTCCTCTGGCTGGAGTCAGGGAGTGCAACAGGCTGGTTTGTGGACATTGTTTTGCAAAGAGCTGTGGAGATGGTGGAGTCTGATAGGGGCCCTCAGACAAAGCACTCCGAAAGAATGAGGATAAATGAACATTTTTAATGAGCTCTAACAAAAGTCTATTGAACGGTTTCTTCAATTCGGTTGTGTTTTGATTATTTCCATTGTCCCTTGTTTCCCCATATGCGGTTGTGATGCATCCAGGAAAAAATCATGAACATTTGCATTGACAGCCATCCAGAATTTCCATTTAAAATGATCCACTTTGTTACAGTAATTAGCCTTGTAAGTGGAACAAAGCACACAACACTGACAATAGTTGCTAGTGATCACTTCACTTCCTAATCAGGCTGCTCCTTCAAGCATTCTAATTTATTTTACTAATGATTACAGGGCAGATGCTGCACAGATTTGCACCTCTAGGAACTCCAGTGAAATAGAGAAGCAGAAAATCTTGCCTAGTTTGCCTAATCCTGAAGCATCCTGAGTAATTCGAGGGCCAAGCAATTATAAATAACAGACTTTGTTCTCAGAGGTTTATTGATTTCAGATTTGAATTCTCTGACATATCAATTGCTGTGAAGGAGTGGGATCTGGGACTGAAGGGTTTTTGGGAGAAGGGTGCTGGGTGCTGAGCCCTCTCAGATGGCAGTGACAATCTTTGAAGAGGAGATGGAAGTAGGAGCACCTCCTTAATTTTAGTTCTGCATAAAAAAACCCTCTCCAAGTCGGTTCTGCATCTTTAGGAAAAAGCACTCAGCGAGAAAAAGCAGCTTCCTTGAGAGGGATGATAAGAAGGAGAGGCTGGTGAGGGGCTTAAACTGTTAATCCTGTGTCAGAAATAAGTATATTTTTTATTAAAATACAGGTTTGCTTCTCTCAGTGTAATCCTCTAGAGTTCAAACCCCAAGGGAGCATTATTGTCCTTCACCTTTCTTGATTCAAAGCCAGTTCATGCAGCGCCTTCAGCGTGGCCTTTTCCATCCTTATAGCAGGGATCCATCAGGCAGACCTCGGCTGCAATTTGCCTTTTGCAAAAGGGCAGAAAACTGTTAATCCTGTGTCAGAAATAAGTATATTTTTTATTAAAATACAGGTTTGCTTCTCTCAGTGTAATCCTCTAGAGTTCAAACCCCAAGGGAGCATTATTGTCCTTCACCTTTCTTGATTCAAAGCCAGTTCATGCAGCGCCTTCAGCGTGGCCTTTTCCATCCTTATAGCAGGGATCCATCAGGCAGACCTCGGCTGCAATTTGCCTTTTGCAAAAGGGCAGAGTCATCTATTTAGGTGCAATAAATGGGTGTGAGCAGAGCCAGGCACACACAGGGAGCAGCATTTCCTTGGCATGACCCTCACCAACCCTCGGCTCCCTCCAGAACTCATTCGTTTGTTGAGATACCTGCAGAAAACTTGTGTTGGGGTGGGCCTGGCATAAGAGGAGATTTTGGCTGGGTTTTGGATTTGGGTTGGATTTTGGATTTGGATTTGGATTCTGGTTGAAATCCATGAGTTGAATCAGAGTAGGGGGTAAAGCGTGCTCCTCCCTTCTCTGATACCAAACCCTGCTTGTCCCTTCTTTGTGACCAAACCCTGCTCTTCTCTGACACCAAACCCTGCTCGTCCCTTCTCTGAGACCAAACCCTGCTCTTCTCTGACACCAAACCCTGCTTGTCCCTTCTCTGATACCAAACCCTGCTTGTCCCTTCTTTGTGACCAAACCCTGTTCTTCTCTGACACCAAACCCCGCTCGTCCCTCCTCTGTGCCCATGTGTTGTTTTAGCTGCCTGGTGTTTTGTGTTTTAAAGTACACAAAGGGGCCTGCAAGGACTCCAAAAAAAGTTACGTTTTATCCAACAAAATAAATAGATTTGAGATCATCAAGCTTAAAAGGCAGAACTTTTAGAAACACTGGTTTCTTTTCTGCTGCAGAATGTGAGTAGTGGAAGAGCCTTCATCCTCCAAAGGCTCAGCTCCCTGAGCTGGCCAAGCAAGGCTGTGCTGAGCTGTAGGGGTTCAGGATTTCTCACTCTCTGCTGAGCAGTTCTGGTCACAGATTTGTGTTGTTTGTTTTGTTTGTGTCTGGGGGACAATAAAAAAGTGGCTTGAGGCTCAGGGTGTCCCTTGGGCTTTGTGCCCAAGAACCAGAAGTCACCTAAGCTCCAGCACCAGGCTTCATTGGCCAATTTTCCTTTTCTTTAACCCTCCAGGGCTTTGCTACTGCTGCCCATTTCCCCTTTTACAGTTCCAACCCTTTCTGTGGTGTCACAAACACTTGTGGTGTTTGGGTGAGCTGTGTGGAAGCCAACATGAGTGACACTGGAAGGGGAACCACACAGAGACACAATTTTCATGAGTTACGATTCTTATGGTCAGCAAAAAGCAAAGCTCAAGGAGGACAAACACAAGCAGGAATAACTTGCCCTTGGATTTAGGGACTGATCTGAAATTTCTCCCCATCTTCTGCTCTGTGGGATGGAGCTGGAGTTGCCATGGGCACAGCACCTCTAGCTGCTGTTCCCAGGAGGATCAATGCTGATTTTTCCAATAAATATTGGAGATCCTTATTCATCCCAAGCATGCACCCACCATGAGCAGCAAAATGCACTTTGCAGAGAACACAAAACCCCCTGTGTGAGTTACCAGGAGGTGAAGTCTCTTTGCCCACTGAGGTGCCTCAATGAGTGGCAGGATCAGTTCCCTGCCAGTTTCACCCTGGAGAATTTGGGCAGCAGACCAGGCCAGGTTTCCTGCAGTCACATCCAGGCTGTTCCTGCCACACCAACAGCAAAGGGACCTTGTGTGCATCAAACAGAGCTGCCCAGAGAGGACTGAGAGAGTTTCAGCCCAGCAGTGCAGGGTTTAGCATTTCCTCCAGCTCCCAGCTTCTGCAGAGAGGCAAAAGCTGCAAGATCTCGATGAGACCGAAATATTAATTCTGTGTTATTGCATCAAGTTTGACTAACAAGCCGCATGAATAAATCTGCAGCCTTAGCTTCTGCCAGGGCCAAGTTTCTATGGCAACAACAACCCATCTTATCTTTAGGAATTTCATTAGCAAGGGAAGGAAACGAAACAAAAAAAAATAAAAGAAAAAAAAAAATCCCACCCCAAAATCAGGAAAGATTTGTCAAATTAAGAGCAGCATCTCCCTCCCCCGCATCATTTTTTGGGGAAAGTCCGCTTGGATTTTTTTCCCCTCATTTGTAAAGGTGTTTTTTTAAAAAATTCACATCACTTTGCCTGAGACAAAAAAAAAAAAAATTAAAATACAGCAAATGCTTTTGTACCTCCAATTTGGAGAGGGAGGGATCATAAAGATGCCGAGTGGGGATGCACTGGAGGAGGGAACATGGCTGTGAGCACTCAGCATTCAGATGAGCCCCCAGCCCTGCCTCCTCTCCCAAAATCCAGAATTAGGGAAGAGAGCTGGGAGTGGGAGATCTTCTGGTGTGTTCACTGTGGAGGTTTCTGGTGATGTGAACCCCGTGGGGGGAGCAGGAGACATCTGGGGAGTTGTGATGGAGCTTTGTTTGTTTGTTTGTTTGTTTGTGTGTGTGTGTGATTCTGCTCTCAGAGCGCTCGATATTCCCGACACGGGAATTGAGTTTGTTGGATTTGGAAAGCAGGGCTGGCTGTGTTTTATCATCCTCTCACCTTGGGCTGCCCTAGACCCTCGTGACAAATAAAATAAGCACCGTTTAAAAAGTCGATTGAACTAAATTGTTTCAGGGGGAGAAAAAACAACCAAAACACCTCCTGCACTCACAAAGGGATGCACGGGCTCTGCTGTGGGAATAGTTGGGAGATCCCATGTTCCCACCACCCTCAGAGTGGTTTTGTATGAACAACAGGAGGAGGGAGGCAGAGCTGTTGCATTCCCAATTTGGGGAATTTGGCTTTGACCCCACCGAAGAGGTTAAAAGGAGCTGTCCTTAAAACAGGGCTCAGCTTTTCCCTGGATGCCCTGGAGCCCTGGAGCAGGCAGGGAAGATGCTGATCCCTGGCATTTGTGCTCCCCAGGCTGCAGAGGCAGAGCCACAGCTCTGCAGAGGACGAGGATGGGGAGTGACAGGCTGGGGGACAGTCAGAGCATAGCACAGGGGAGGGGGCACAGAGAAGCCCAGCTGTGGGTCTGAGGAGGGATTTTAGGGCAGGGAATGGTTCCACCCAGTGTTTGCTCTCCCTGTTCACCTGGAGTTAACTCTGCAGTTGGAACAAACAAACAGCAGCTCCAGCAAGCCTCTCTGTTGACTCACAAGCACACCAGTTCCATCGGGAAAAATCCCATATCAATGATAGGAAACAATGGTAAAAAGAGAGTTCTCCTCCTGTCATTTTTACCTGCCAGCTGGGAAGCCCCCAGGGACTATTATTTCAGGAACACTGCCTGCAATGCCTCTTTTACCTGTTCTACACTCAGCCTTCTCTGCTGGTATCAGAGAAGCAATCTCCCAATTATGTTCAGGGTAAGTGGATGGAGAAACAGCTCCGCCACGAACAAACATCCACACTTAGATTATTTCCCCCACTTTGCCTCGGGATGGCCAATCAAGATTTTTACAATCACAATACCTGCCAGGCTCCCTGGTGAGCCACAGAATCCATCCAAACACAGCTAACACATCAAATCACAACATGGGCTTTGTACAGCGAATTACAGCCGCTCACACAAGGCTGTTAGTGAACAATCTCCGGGCCAATTTCATTATTCATGGAAGAAATTTATCAGCAATTGCGAATAACAAATAAATCGAAGGACTTTGTGAACCGTCCAGAGCCGATTCAGGAGCTGGGAAGGGAAGCAATGCTTGTGGAATAAATGATTCGCTGTGAAATTGGGTGGTTGGTTCTTTCTAGTACACCCTTGGGGGCTACTGGGCTGGTGCTTAAAAACCAACGAATGCACATTCCAAAAAAAGGAACAGCAGCATTTATTCCACTGGATCAGACGGATGCGAAGTGACGGAGGTAAAACAATTCCTGGCTCAGGATTTGCCCACCAGTGCAGAGATGAGTTCTGGGGAGAGACATCAGCATTCCCCTCTGGATTTTTCCCCTTTCTAGCTGAGTTATGCTTTCCCGTGGCCCCAAAATAGCCAGGTAGCTTTGGGCAGGACGTCTGGCTTTGGGTTTTGCCATACCTATAAATTCCCCTGCCCTTTTCCTCCTCTCCCTGCAGGAAGGTGCTCAGCAGTGGCAGCTCCTGTGCTGATCATCTGCCAGGTTGAGCAAGCGCTGGATTTCATGCTGAAATATGATTTCACTGGGCACGGTTTGGCTGTAGAGCTCCAAAATTTGAGCTGTGCAGGCCTCTTAGCATAGGCAGGGTGGTTTATAATCCCCACTGGAGCCTGCTCAGCAAAAGGGACTTGGATCCACACTTTCCTGATAGTGTAAATGCACCCTGAGAGCTGCAAACAGGCTCTGGGTTCCCAGACAAATCTGCCAGAAGGGAACATTCCCTGTCCAGTCAAACTCCAGCATGCCAGACTAAGGACGTCTCCTTGGTTGGTGACAAGGACATGCCATGAACAGGAGCTGCTGGTGAGAACGTGGTGCCACACCAGATGGTTGCTGGGCCTGTGATGTGTGAGGAGCCTTTCAAAGAGGATTATTAGATGATTATTAGTAAAAATAAGAAATATGGGGATTAGTAAAAACAAGAAATTCTTCCATGGCCGAAGAACAGAAGTTTGCTATATTGCAGTGGATTGTGGGGTACTGCTCAGTTTTGACTGGTTGTTTTCTTTTTTTATGCTTGATTTTGTATAGGAGTAGCATTCTTCACTTTTCTTGGCGTATCAGAGGCCTATACTCTAGGGAATACCTGATTCTGTCAATTTCTACTTTGGCTTCAATTGTTATTAGTATTAGATATAACACTTCTAGTATTGTTCGTTGTTTACTTCTAGAACAATTTCTTTTTACTTCTAGCATTTTCTTTCTAGGAGGGAATTCAGGAAATTACCTTCTAGAAGGAAGGGAACCAACCCTGAGCAACTTGGGCTGGAGTTGGAATAGGACACGAAAAAAAGACACTGACTCTATGCTAGTCGACAGGGTAAAAACTTCGGACTTCTTTATTCTATACTTTATATAGTATTTCTACTAAAGCTATTGGTTGGAGGTTAAGGTTGCTACTTTTCCAATCACATTGGTTAAACTAAAAGTCTATCAATTGTTCTCTCCTCAAAAGAGGGATGTAAACATAGCTAGTATTTACACAAACATTATTTCTATTTATAACACTTGCACGAGAAAGAATTCAGAAACTATGAAAACATCAGAAGGCTGAAAAATCAAGGTGACAGGCTGGTGGAAGGGAGGGAGGGAGGTGGAATGAGATGATCTTTAAGGTCCTTTCCACCCCAGCCCATTCTGTTCTGTCAAACCATCCCAGCTCTGAAAGGGATGCTTTGAGTTTTCGATTTTTACTGAGAAGCCAGCTCCCCTTTGTACCCTCGATTCCTCCTCGTTCCTAATTCACCCTAATTAGGGCTGTGGCACATCCTGATGTCCGGAGAGCCCCGGCTGGGGAGCTGCAGTGCCTCGGGCACAACCCTGGGGTCATTTCCACGCTGCTGCTCCTCATTACACGAGTTTCCTGTGCCCACCGAGGAGGAGAAGCATTAACAGCAATTAGAACCCTTGGATCAGGGCCCTGGAGCCGCCCTGCATTTCAGCACCCCGGCAGCACAGGGTGCAGGGCATGGGATGAAGGATGAGGATGTTTCCCATTAGGGAAAGTGCTCTCCATTGTCAGGGCAGACTCTCCCTCATTGTCTGCACGGCCACCGGGCATTTTGCAAAATTCTCCTCTCCAGATGAATCCCGAGTTCTTGTGATTACCATAAACCACCCACTCCTGCACCAGCTTCCTGGGGGGAGGCTCAGGCTGGAGGAAATCCAGGCATTTTCCAAGGGTCTGGCGTTCACAGTCGTATTTGAACAAATCTCGTTAGGAAAAGGCTCAGAAAAAATAAAACACCCCAAAGCAGGAATTCCACAGGCTTTGGTGTTCTCTGTGTATAGAATCCCATAGTTTGGGTTGGGAAGGACCTTAAAGATCATCTTGCTTCACCCTGCCATGGCCAGGGACACCTTCCACTGTCCCAGGGTGCTCCAAACCCATCCAACCTGGCCTTGGACACTGCCAGGGGTGGGGCAGCCACAGCTGCTCTGTGCCAGAGTCCTTAGCACCCTCACAGGGAGGAATTTCTTCTCTTTTTCCTGTTTTTGATATCAGTAGAGAACATTCCATAGGTTTTTTCCATCAAAGCTGCCACTGTCTCACTGTGGAGCTCTCAACCAAAACATCTTTTCCTTGTCCATGGACATCTCCTTGTGCCCTTTCTCCATTCCCTGTGTTCCCTTCCCTTGGCTATTTATCTTTGCAGGGTTCAACTCCCTAACTGTTACCAATATAGTGAAATAGTGTGAATTTACAATGAATATGTAGAAAACTTATACAGTAGCAGTAGTTATGCTAAGGCTTGAGAACTTTAGTAGGCCCATGGAAAACAAGTTGAGACATGTCTGGTGTTAATGTTTAAAAGGGGTTATTCAAGCTTGCAGAGCATGTAGAGTTTGTAAATTGTTGCTTAGATGTTAAAGTTGTTTGGTGGTGGGGGATTGGGTGAGAAAGCTGATTCATAGTTCGGGGTTAGACAACCTCATAAGATTTATAGGGTAGGGGGATTGTTTTTCTGAACNTATATTTGTAATTAATTTTATATTTGTAATTATTATTATATGTGAGACTCAAGAGCAATCTCCATGTTCTATGCGAGGTATAATGGTGAAAAAAAAAAACCCCATTAGTGCCTCAAAGACTCTGTAGCCACTGAATGAAAAGGTGACATGATCAGGGATTTAGCTGAGCTCTGCGCAGTGTTAAACTAAGCACCATTTTATGGCTCTCTTTAAAATATTATAAGGCAACGAGGGGGAAAAAAAATTAAAGAAAGAAACCCCAATGCTTGGATGCTGCGGGATAAATCGTGCCCTTGTTTGCTTCACTCCCTCCCCTCCCCCTGGGTTTCAAACATCACTCAGGAACAAGCTTCTATTATTAGGCAAAACTCCCTCTGATACTTCAGGAGGCATTTCCCCCTTTTTCTGAGAGAAAAGAGGGAACATGATGGCAGGAACATAATTATGAGCGCTCTCAACCAAACCTGGACTGGCTGATTTGCACTCAGCCCCTCTGATGGGAAGCAAGTGAACAGTGCTCTGGAGCTGTAATTATTATTATCAGTCACTCTTCACGGCGACAACAAATAATTATTGTTAAAAGGCACGAAAACAGAATTAACCCTTTCCTCAGACGTCCCCTCTCTGAAGTTGGTGTTGCAGTTCTGGGCTGCTGAGCTGCTGTTTCAGTCGGTTTTCTCCCATTAAAATACCCTGGGCTGCACTGAGAGGGCAAATTTCAGCAGGGAGTGGTGATTTGGAGGCCCACAGATTGCCAAGGGTGCTTGGGCAGAGCTCGGCTTTCAGAATTTTGCTCAAGAGGATTTTTTTTAGCAATCAGGCCTTTTCCAGGTGTTTCAGAAATGAGTCTCAGTTTCTGGTGATGTCCTTGGCTTCAGAGCGAAGGGATTTATTGAAATTTCGACACAGGCTTCAGAGAGAAAAGACTGATTGAGCCTTCAACCAAAATTTTGTCTCAGGAACCAGCCTTAGTTTCACCCAGTCTCGTGTTGGGTAGGAGCCGTGGCAGCGGCATCAGGAGCATCCCAGAGATCCCAAACCCAGCATTGCTCCAGCCGGGGCTGCAGCTCCCTGCTCTGCACCCTGTAACCCTCAGTGCCACCCCACCTGCCCTGAAATGTCACTGTCCCCACGTGCAGGGAGCCTGGGCGGGTGCTCTGCCCTACTGGGACACTGACCCAGCTGTGGGACAGGGTAAACACAAAAAGGGTGGAAGGACAAGGTCAGAAGTGGGGAGCCCCCAGCGCTGGAGCCTCCTCTGTGGCATGGGGGAGTCCAAGCCTTGTCCAGGACGCTGAGGTTTCATTCCCAGCTTTGTTTGTGCCTCTGCTGTGCTCTGAGACAGGCACGGATGGAGCTGGATGGTAGGGGGGGCTGTAGCCCCTCTTTTGGGATTTCTCAGCGCTGCCTTCAGCTCCATCCATCCCCCTGGGCTGGGATTGCTGTTCCCCTGGCAGTGGGTGCAGCTCAGCCCTGGTACCCCAGAGTTATCCGGGTCAGTGTTGGTTATGGGGAAAAATCAGGGATGCAGGATCAGAGGCACGTAAATCTTATAGGCTGAACATCTCACCACCTTTAGTACCAGGGATAAATCAATCAGGGCTGTCTGAACAGAGAACAGACAGGGAGGAATCTCCAGCCTCACCTGCATCCCTACAGGAGCTTTATCATCCCTTATCTCCCTCAGCCCCTCCTGACCACGCAGCGCAGCCTGGCAGCTTCCCTTGGGCTCTGTCTGAGCCTGGCACCGGGCATCACCCCCAGGAACACCCTGAGAGCTCAGGGGTGCCCTGGCCAAACCTCCCAGGAGGGGACAAAGCGTGGCAGCCGAGGGGGAAGGAGGCAGCAAGCAACAAGAACACGATTTTCAATGAGTGCAGCATGTGGCCAGGGCCTGTAGGAAATCTGTTTGCAATCACCCTGCACTAAAGACAAACGACAAGCTGTTTCCCAGGCACAAACCTCTGCCTCTCTTCTCCACAACGCCAAGACAATCATTTGTGGCATTATTACTTTTTTTTTTCCCCCTCGCTTGCTTTCCTTCCCTCCGAGGGTCTCCCACACACGTGGAAACCCGAGGCAGTGACAGTGGCGGGAGTTAATAAACCCAGTGCTGCTCTATGAAATACCAACAAGCTGCAAGGCAGGGAGGAGGGCAGGGCCTCCCCACTGCTCAGCAATGCTTTGATTCAAACCGAAGCCAGGGAGGGCGGATTTGCAGTCTCCAGGCAGCCCCGTGTGTTGTCACCTCGCCCTGTTCTTGTGGCACAGCACGTTGTACATCCCCAGGGCTCCCCAGGCCCCGCACGCGCTGACAAGGGGGTATCACAGCTTGACACGGTGAGGAGCAAAAGATGAGCAAGAGACAGCGAAACAGGCATTTAATTTTCTGAGTGACTGCTCCTCAGCTGGCGTGACGCACTGGTGAGAGGCAGCGGCCTCGCTCCCCTCGTCAGAGCCTCAGTCAGGTCGGTGCCCACCCGCCACCCTGAACGTTCAGATCGTGAATTCAGAATTCAGCTGCCATTTGCTGCTCCTGGAGAAACCCTCCCCTGAGGGGTGGAAACCTGGGGGCTGCAGGAGTCAGGAGTGGTGTGAATTCACCCTCCGGGCATCCCTGAGTGACCCACAGCCAAAAGGGAAGGTGGGCACACAGCCCAGGGCTTGCTGAGGAACAACGGCTCTGTGGGCTTCTCTGAGCAGCAGCAGCCTTGTCTTGCCTGTGCAGTCTCCTTTTTTACTCCTGATCAATCCACAGCCACCCACCCACCCAGGAAGGGAATGGGAAATCAAAACTGTGCAGTGATGCAGGGTTGGTTCTCTCCCTTTGAACAGTGCTGTGTACAAGGGCTGAGATTAAAGCCGGCTGCAGTCACTGCATCACTCCCCTCCTGCCTCTGCATGTTCATCTAAGCACGGAGTGTGTGCACACAGGAAGACAAAAGCTTTTAACCTGCAGTATCCTGAGAGTGAGAACTGTCAACACTGCTCAGGGGAAA
>VWYN01008150.1:0-13711 GCA_013400075.1 Hippolais icterina
TTCTAGAATGTATTTTGCCAGCACTTACATTATCATTTCTATGCTCATACAGATACCTGTATTTCCATGTAATATAGAGAGAGAATACCTGAGTTAATATAAACACCTGAGAATTAATTTTCTGAAATTCTAGAACTCATTTTCCTGCATAGGAAAATCTAAAACTCAATTCCCTCTTCAAAATTTCAGGGAATTATAGATTTTTCCCCAAGGATATGGATTTTTACAGGACATCTGCACAACTCCTTCAAGACCACTTCTGAAGAGCCCCAGGAAGTTCTTTTAAGAAGTATTTTGCATTCTTTTATTATATGGCTACAATAAAGCAGAATTTCATGGAAATGATTCACTGACGTGAGGCAACATCGGTTAGAAAGACTAAAATGGCAAAGGGGGAATCTAGAAAATGGATTCTCTGGCACTGATTTTGCAGTTTTGAGCCTGGAACACTCAAGTGACACAACTTTGAGGCAAATTCCTCCCCTGTGGCACTGGCACAGCTGAAGGGCAGGAGTTTGGGCACCATTCACACAACCAGCACAGGAAAATGTGGAAATGTTCCCCCATATCCCACGGTTTGTTCCAGCTCCTCTCCCTGGCAGCTCAGGTGAACTCAGCTGAAACTCTCCCACGTCAGGGCAAGGTCAGAGCTGGGTTTGGGTAGGGATGGACTCCAGCAACGGGCTGTGTTCAACTGGCCAAGTGCAGAACCAGTAAAGCCCAGCAGAGATAAACTGTCTGATAAATTCAGCTGCAGGAATGGAGCAGCTGAAACTGCCCCGAGCTCCTGCTTGAGCGTGGCCCTGCTGCAGAGGCAGAGCAGAAAGGCTTTGAACACCTCGTAACCACACGGCAGAGTAATTGTTGTTACTGCACAGGCTCTGCTTTTGATCAGCTTTACTGTCTGAAACCCAGCTCCTTGTGACAGACATTGAACATACCCAGGGCAAGAGCAGCTCTGGCCTCCCCAGAAATGCTACACAACATTCTATAGTTACACATATAAAAAGGGATGTACCATCACCTGCATTCCTCCAGCCCAAACCCATCCTTAAAGATGCACCCTGGAAAGAATGCAAGGAGAAAGGAGGAGGTCCAGCACTGAATGGGATTATCAGTCCCAGGTCACTCAGCTATGACCAGCACCAAGCTCTGCTCTGCTGAGGAGGGCTGGAGGACCAGAATGTCCAGATTCCTCCTGTGGCACTCCTTGGCTGTCATTCCAGGCATCACAGCTTGGATTTCACAGTGTCTGTGCTCACAGCACACACAATTATTTACTACACTCCTCATCTCACCCTCAGACTTTCCACAATACTCACTGGCTCTGTGGATGTAATTTTTATTTCTGTCAATGGAATGTATGAAAGGAGTATAAAAGGGGCCATAAAGAACCACGATGCTGCCTGGAGACAGAAGTCTTGCCCAGGGTGCACAGCTCTCATTAGAGGGAGCAGGAAGTGCAAACATGATGTCAGAGCTACAGAGATTATCTGTATAAATGGTGTTATCATTTAACCCAAACAAACAGCAGGGAAAGGCTCTCCCCCTCCCTTTGAAGACAATGGACAGTTACTAAATTGGGCTTATAATAAAAGCCATTTTCAGTGAAACACAAGATATGTGCAACAGTTGGTCCAGAAATGAAAATCTGTTGTAACAGCCAAAAGTCAAAGGCAGCTATAAATACAGGCCTTAATCTTTTCAAGAATCCCTTAACGAAGCCTATAAAACTGATTGTATCTTCAGGCCTAACCCAAGTGCAAACTCCTACTCAGAAAAATTTAACAGCCCTGCAAGTATGACCTGGAGAGCAGTACAGGGACAAGGAAGGAGAACACAGAGTGCTGGTTTGAATGCTCACAGCTTGGGATACAAATCACATTGCATTTAGAATAAACAATTAATGAGACAGGAGAAGCCTCAGCTACAGGTCCATTTTTCTGAGAGAGAAACAATTTCCAGAAGCGGTCAGAGCGGGATGCAGAAACACTGCATCTTTCCTTTTAACACAACAGAAATGCTCTTTGATTATTTAAAAGCCAATTGCAAAGATCTGTCTTCAAAACCTCCTATTGCAGGTTTAATAGCAAAGAGGTGCAAGTACACTTACCAGCAACACGGGAGTAAAGTACAGACTTTTGTTTTAACAAAATCTATATTTATACGATTACATTTCCTATGGTTGAGGGCAGCTGTAATTAATGGATTTCCCTCCTTCCCCTAATGCAGTCATTTGTCAATTTAAACACAGAATGCCCAATCAATTTTGATGTATTTAGTAAGCAATTTGTCAGAGTACTGCACACCAGTTAATATATTAATTCTTGTCACTGGCCCACTTCTGACAACTGTAGGCTGTGTCCATGAAATTGGTCCTGATGAGCCAAAACTCTTGCCTGGAATGTGAAGGTGCCCTCTGCAGAGCCAGAGGAGAGAAATCAGATCTCAATCTATTCAATACCTTTTCTGGGCCAGTTTTTGGTCCATTTTAGGGGGTTTATTCATTAATATGTTAATTGGCCACGTTTCAAATATTGCATCTACTGTGCAATGGAAAAGTGAATTCAGAGTGGAGAGATAAGGAAAAAAGGAAATAAATGTGAAGTGAGGATGTCAGACTCGCTGGTGATGCAAAGGCACCTATTTCCATGGCAATTCCATTATGTGCCACGAACGTTGACTGTGAATTCAAACATGCAAAAAACACGTGAAAGGTACAGAAATCACAAAAAGGAAACAAGGGATAAGCCAGTCAGATATGCAAAATTTCAGGGCCTGGTAATAGAGAGGAAAGAATTCTTTTGAAAGAAACATTAACACAACCAGGGGATTGTCATGGACATGGAAAGCACATCTGAACAGCATCCTCAGGAGTTTATACAACTTAAAGCACCTTAATTCCTAAGTACCAAACAGCAGGAAGAAGGCAGGATTTAAAGAGTAATTAGTGACAAAACTTGGCAATTCTGTGGAGAAAGTTTTAACTTTTTAAGTTCCTGTGGACACCAAAACCCTCCTGGCACAACTCTCCTTCCACTGCCAGGCCTGCTAGGACACTTTAACCACACCACAGGATGTTATTGATGTTATAGGAAAAACATCCATGAGGAATTAAAGGTGACTCAGATTTCCTTCTGTTGTGGGTAGATTTGGAAGTTGCCCAGGACACAGGTGAATAAAGAGGGAATATCAGAGACACAAAAAAAAGGCAGGATATTATGTATTAAATGTGAGGAAAAATATCTGATACCTAAAGCCCAGCCCTGAAAACCTGAGGATTGTAATTAATCCAGGGGTTTGTGGGATGGACTCAAGGGAACAAACGAGCCTGGAATCTGCCCTGTCAGAAGGAGCTCTCAGGACTGGTTATATCCTCTCTGACCCACTGCAGAGTTTGGAGCAGGATCCTGACACTTCCTGCAGGCCAGCAGGTTGTGGAATTTAACGTGCAAGTTCACTTTGAAGCCATGAACTTAGAGAAAGCTGTAAATCTCTCTTTCCACTTTCTCACCTGTGCAGCAGCCCGAGCTGTGGCAAGGTGCTCAGGTAGACACGAGCTGCACACACTGATGCAGGTTTCTGCAGCAGATGTCACAGATGACCTCAAAGCAAGGAAACAGCTGTGCTGATCCACTTACAAATACCCTTGGGATAAAGGCCTTGGACACTTGTTGTACAAAACATTTCTCCAAACAATGGTTCCTTGTTCCTTCCTTTCTAGCTGCAAACAAAACTTTCAGGTTCTTTAAAAATACTAAAAGCTGAACCGTGTGTTGATAACCTAATGTAGGGGTTTTTTTGAATAATTTCCATTTAGCAGCAGAAGTCACCGGGCTGGTTTATATTTTTCAAAGACCAAGGAAGATTTTGGCCCTGTGTTTTGGCATCAAACCTCTTATTTATGAAAACCTGGCCATGCAGCCCTCCAAGCAGCCCGCCAGACGTCTCATTGTTCTGCCTGGCTGCTGACAGAGGTACTCTGTGCTAAAAAGCACACTGAGGGTTTTTCAATGACCCAGGGGGCAAAGGTCGCTTATTATAAATGGATAATGAGACCTAATGCAATGTTCTGAGTGTGGACAAAGAAAGGGTCTATCCATACCCCCTTGTGACTTGGTCATTCAGGCTTTTATTTCCCCTGCACACTTAATGGAGCCAAACAATTGGCAGAAATGCTATACAGAAACGGAGAGAAACTGCTGCATTCTACCTCCGAGAGACAGCCACAAATAGTGACCCTGAAACGGCGCCACGGCTCCTCTCAGCACTGACGTGGCAGACAGATGGACCAGCCCCGACTGAGCCATTTGCTGGCAATTAAAGCCCCCGGTGGAAGCAGAGAGAGCACAGCAGAGCCAGGCTGCAGCCAAAGCCAGCCCAGGGCAGAGCTGCAGGTAAGCAGAGCCACGGAGCTGGGCTGAGCAGCCCTTGGACAGGTGGCTTTTGTGGGAAGGCTGCTTGGACTCCATTGTCAGGGACTTCACTGAGGAGCTTCAGCCTGAATGAATCCAGAAAACTTCAAAGACAATCAGACAGGAATTTCTGCTATTGCCATTTGCATTATGTCCTCTAGACATTCTGCTGTCTTTGGTGATTATTATGTTCTCCAGATACTCTGCTGTCTTTGGCGATTATTAGCCTATTATTCTTTCCATTTCACACCCAGATTAAAGAATTCTTACTATGTGAATTCAAACCTGAGTTAAAAGTCTTATCATTCAAATTCTTTAATTGGCCACGTTTCAGCTATTGCATCTACTGTGCAATGGAAAAATGAATTCAAAGTGGAGAGGTAAGCAAGAAAGGAAATAAATATGAAATGAAGATGCAAAGTTACTTATTTCCATGGCAATTCCATTATCAGCCATGAATGTTCACTGTGTGAATTCAACCATGCAAAAAACATGTGAAAGGTACAGAAGTCACACAAAGGAAACAAGGGATAAGTCAATCAAATATGCAAAACACCTTTAGTTTCATTAATTTGGTGGAATTTAGCTACCATTCATTCTTCTTTCTTTAAAAAGTTTTCAGTACTAAACCATTTGAAATGTGTATTTGTACACATATGTATACTGTACTGTGTAACAGTGTTGGAGCTGTTAATAAAATGTTAATAAAATACATTAAATGAGCCCCATCCATCCCTGGTTTCACTCTGTGGGATACAAGTGAAACAAGGCAGGAATCTAGCAAAAAAAATCCAGCCAAAATGCAAATCTAATGCTGCTGTGCACTACTAATTACTTTTCCATATTCTTTTGTACCTTTTGAGTTTTTAATCCCAATTTTCTGTGCAGCACAGAAAAAAGAAGACTCAAACTTTTCAGGTTTCCTCAAGATGCAGCAGATGGACAGGTAGGAGCAACAGATCCAATCTGGCACCAGTGTCCCTTTCAGCAGCCCCATCCAAAGTGCCTCCTGGCCCACATGGCCACTTGGTGCATCTGAAATGTCCCTGTCACATAAAGCTGCCTGCACTGACAACTGTGCTCAGCTCTGGTTTCCCCAGGAGAACCTCAACAGATGCCACGAGCTGCTCCCCTGTGAGACTTTCCACTGCTGCATCACTTTGATCCTGGACAGAACAGACTTGCTCCTCACTGTCAGTACTCTTCTCTCTTTTAAATGGTCAGATAAAAGAGAAATATTCATTTTTCTACAGAACCATTATAAAAATGTGTTGGGTTTGTGTATTTATGTAATATAAATATTTATTTTTTATATATATATATATACACCATATATAGAGTGAGAGATATATATATATATATACATACATATACACCATATATAGAGACCTATAGAATTTTTCTGAATATGCCATAGCATGAAATATTGGCTGTCTGGGCAAGACACAGGCCAAGGCAGGTGGGCAAACATCCCTGGCAGCAGTGCCAAGGCTCCTGAGGGAAGCAGCTGTGTGAGACTGTGGCTGCAAGGATCCCAGGAGTTCCCAGGGAGAGGGAAATGCAGATGGGTATGGAATTCACAGGAGGAAATGGCTAAAAGCACGAGAAGGAATGAGGTGAGGACACCCTGAAGGTTTCATGGGATCAGGTGGGTGACTCTTAAGGCCAACCTCACAATTCTGATCCATAGCAAAAATCCCAACACTACATTCCCTGCTCCATCCTTACTAGCACAGTTACACACAACCCTGCTCTGGGGTGGAACATACACTGAACTTGGCTGAAAAATCAACTTGGAAAATCATCCTCTGCTTAAAACGTGCACATGAGACAAGACAAGAAGTTGTCAGCTACTCACAGCCAGCCAGAAGATACTGGTAGTACTGCACAGCATCTGCAGCCAGGAGCAGAGGATGGTTTGCATTAAATGGTGGTTGGAGTTCATTCCACTGAGGAGTTCTGAGGTAAAACACAAGACTATTAATATTTAAGCTAATACAGAGAATGTAAATCAGTGTTTCTGTCATCACATGCAATTATCTATACAAGCTCACAAAATGTTTGTAATTATTTAAATTAGCTTGTTCAAACACTGCAATCCACCACAGGCAGTGGAGCAGCAGGGCCAAATCGTGCAGATTGTGAGGCAAAGACAATACTTGGTTGTTGACTGCAGCAGGGATTGCGTAAAAAAAAACCCCAGGAAGGAGGTTTAGATTAAGTTGGTAAATATGTTTAGGACCATTGTATGTCATGCTGACGTTATATAAACACACAAGAGAAACTGGGGGAACTTTTTTGTTCTGCTAACTACCACTGCTTCCATCCTGTGAAGTCATTGAGCACTTACTGTGAGAATAAAGCTGTGTAAAGTTATGGATTATTGATCCAATTAGAATTTTCAATTCCATTACAACCTACTCATTTCAACAATAATGGTCCCGAAGTCTGTGTTGTAATTTTAATTAGGGTGGGCCATTCCTAAATAGCTTGGTAAATCAAGTATTGATCACTCCAGTCCAGCCATAAGCAGCACTAAGGAATGTAGGAGCCAAGAAAAATCGATAGAAAAATATTTTAAAACGTCAAAAGCACTGACAACACTTTCTCATCAATTTTTCTTTACTTTCTTCCACATGTCAGGAATAATTTCTTCTACTGTCTTTGGAAATGGTACCTTCAGCTGCTCACAGGAAAACTCACAATGCTTCATCGTGGGAACCTTGCAGAATTCTGTACTTCAACACTACCAAAATAATCGTTTCCAGTCCTTATATAAAAAGAAAATTACAACCTGATCATTTAAAATCACCAATTAATTAGGATCTCTGTTGATTCATAGACATGTTCATGTCTAGCTCCACATGTAGAGAAGGATTTAGAAGCTGAGCTCCCATTGAGGCACATGAACAGTGAGAGAACTGTATGGAAAGCAAGGCTGGGATTTCTCTCCTTCAATGGAATATTTCAGGAGCGACAATCACGATGCAGCTCACTCAAAAAGAAAGATGACAAGCATTTTGTGGCTGAAAGGAGGATGAGTCACAGGGATGAAGTACCTGACCAAGGTCCAGCTGGCCCTGGGGCAGGTGGCCATCTCCAGGGGGGTGTCGTCGCTGATCTTGGGCGCGGTGCTGAGCGGCCGCGGCTCCAGGACGTGCTCCACCAAGCTCCCGTAGCAGCTGATGATGTACAGGGACTCCACCACAAACTGCTTGGACTGATCTGAGGGCAAAAAGAGAAAAAAATCTCATGGCAACAGCACAGCAGGAACAGAAAAAGCTTTTGCAGAAAGAGCGGGCTCTGTGTTCTTTTAAGTCTCTTGCTCGCAGCTAAAAATGTGAATTAAAAGTAGCAAAAGGGCTGGAGAGACAAAGAGAAAATTGTACAAACCACACAATTTTCACTCCAAATGTACAAATATCTCATACAAGAGAAGTTTCTCACCAAGGTGTGTTCAGGTGATTACACATTTCCAAACATATCTTGTACATTTGCTTTAGCAAAGGTGTTTCATCTTTATCTCATCATTTTTTCAGTGTCACTTCACACAGTACCCTTGGCCTGACCTATCAAAGTTGGGTTTCTGTCACTGTATCATAATAAAAGATCAATTATTCATTTCACTAATTAAAATTTCTTGTACATTTTACTAAAAGCACCTCAAGCATGTTGCTAAAATTCTCGACTGCCTCTAAGTTTAAGGAACAAAATCCACAAATTGCTTAGAACCTGTCTCAAAATAAGAATTTAGGTTTAAATGCAGGTCCTAATTTTGTGAGGTACCAACCTTTTTCTCGTTTGAGACCAGAATTGTTTGCAAACCACGACCTTGAAGCTCCAAAGACTGCAGCGACACAGAACTCCCCTCCCACAGACTTACTGGGTGAAATCTGTGGAGCTGGTTTGGATTTGCTTTAAAGAAAGAACAAAATAAAATTACACAAGTTAATTCTCAAAAAAAAAAAAAAAATAGGGTGTCAAAACAGCAATTTTAAGTATTACTTCAGAAATGGGGAATATCTGCAGTTCCCATAAGGCTGAGCAGGATTTACAGATGCTCAGTGTTTCCCAATAGCACATCCCAAATTCCCCTGGAATACTGAACTCATTCTATTGAAGAACAGCACTGGCTCATAATGGAGAACTGAATTGGTTAAAAGACCCAATAGTGAACATTTGCATTCAACAGAAACAACTTCTGAAGTAAATACAAAGAAATCCTAAATCCTTTGGGAATGAAAATACAGATTCTGGGTCAGTCATCCCAGGTGGTGGAGATTTCCTTGTCTTTTCCAAAGGAAGTCAGGAATCACCAGGGGATGTGAGTGACAGAGGGTGGCAGGGAAGGACATGCAGAGGGTGCAGGGACACCATGCACACACTCATGAGCCACTGTTAGAGCACACCAGGAATTCTGTCATGGAAAAGCAGACTGAGACACCGTGCCCTGATGCAGGGCAGATCCAGGGGGGAGAGGATGTTTATTGAGGCACCCCGAGGTGTTTCTCCTCACAGGGACCTGCAGAATGGAACATCCTGCTCTGCAGAAACTCAAAATTATGGGCAGGGCACTGTCCATGCCTCAATTCATTGAACCAGGATTTCATCCTTTCCTTAAGAGAAAAGCTGTTTGACAAACCCACACAGGATTCTTCTTTCTTCATGTTCCCCTTGTTCTAATCCTTTTAATTGAATTATTATTTTATATTTTTCTCTCCATTCTATTTCACTGCTCCATTCTCTTCCTACCCATCCCTCCTTTCCATTTTTCTTCTACTAATTTCTGCTTCCACATAATTTCAGCCTGTGCTCAGACCATCCCATTAACCTGGTTTTTACACAACAATCTCCAATTCTGGAAGTGTGTGTGCATAGGTGTGTGTGCAAACAAAGGAGTGCAAGTGTTACAATGAAGTTCAGCACTGGAAGAATACTTTTAAACAGCAGAAATTAATTAAAATACTGTATAGCTATAATGATATTTAATTTATACTAACAGGTCATACACATGGCAAGCCTAATTTATCAGTTAGAAATTAAAGCAAAAAAGCTCTGTCCAAAGGAATTGCATCACACTGAGCAGAGCCCATGGAAAGACTCAGACAAATTTCCACGGACTTGGATCAGAGCTGAAGCTCTTGTACGTGTGGGAGAAGCTGGAATGTCCCAAAAGAGCAGTTGGAATTTATAGTCAGTAACTCTGGTATTGAACCACCACAAAGCACTTAATATCCAACTGTTAAACCTACAGCTCCAGATGACTGGGTCAGAAATCTGTGTTCCAAAAAGCTCCTGACTATAAATGTATGCCCTTGCCTACAGTGGCACATCATGTTTCTATATTAGAATATTTAAACTGAGATTGTGTTAACTAATTAGTTTTTATTAGCTACTCAGAAAAAAAATCAGAATAGATTTCTTTCACTTTGAAATAATCATCTGTCACAGAAAGAGTATTTTTAATCAATTTGTATATTGAGAATTATTTTAGCTCTCACTTTTCAAGTATTCACATATTCATATTCCTTCAGAAATTAAAATATAAATATATCAGTGAATTAGAGTCTTGTTGCTTACTTCAATTAATAAATTACTGGGTTTAATAAAGAATATTGTTCAGGATGGTGTCACCCATCAATCACTACAAAGCAAACCAGGAGCACAGGTATGACTCTGCCACATTCACTTCCTCTTGACAAAAAGATCTTTTTCTATACTTTTAATATTCTCAATTTCTACTGAACATAATCTGAGGTTATTAAAATGATTTTTCAAGGTTAATGAAGTAATTAAAAATGGGAAAGAAAAATTGGAAGCAAATGCTACTCTCAGCTACAAACTGGAGTGAAGTTCTACAGAGACAGAACTGCCTTCAAGCCTTGAACCTGGGACCCAACACATTTTTCCAGAGTTCTCCACACCCTGAGTCCCCAGACCTGTGCTCAGGCAAACACAATTCTAAACAGCCTGAGAGGAAATGGTCTGAGCTCAGTTCTATTTACATCTTGTCTTTAGGATGCACACCTTTCAAGGCAAGCACTTAAGTGTTGGTTTCAGTGCCAGCAGCTTTTCCCTTCGAGGATGATGTTGTGTAGACAGAAAGAGCAGACCTTGTAAAACACGATTACTCATGTGGTTAAACTCAGCCCTGCTAGCAAACAAAGACAAGCAAACAAACAAAAAAAGATTCCTGCATCTTATTGGTTTGGATAGATTTCTGAAAATACTGCTGAGATGTCAACAACTCTGTTCTGAAGCCTCTTGTAGCTGAGGAATCTTTCATTTGACCATCATTTTACTCAATTCCTGAGTTTTCATCGATACATTCCAACTCAAATTTCATTCCTTCAGCAAACCTCCAAAGCCCAGTTATTTTCAGTAACAGTAATGCCATTAGAAAAATATCTTTATGTGTCATTGTGATGTTTTAACAACTTGGAAACCAAACCCTCATTATTCTGCAGATGCAAACACCCTCTCAGCTTTATAAATGATACCAAAACAATAATGTTGAAGGTAGGTGGTGAATGACTTGTTTCTGCTATGAACTCCTGCTCTTTCCTTGCTCTTGGCTTGTCAGCACTTCATAAATAATCCCAAGAGCTGAAATTTAGGCACATTTGGCCTCACTTTTACAAAACAGCTACTTTAAAAAGATCTTCACAATACAGTAACTTCCAAAAGCTTGTACCATAGTTTTCCTGAGAAGGGATGCAAGAAGAAATTCAGATTTTTGGGAGTCAATGCTAAACCAAGACAGTGAAGCAAATGGGACCAAAACATTCCTCATTATCATTTCACTCTGCATTGCTCCCAGACGTTAGGAACAACAGCATTGTATTTAAAGCATCAGGAGGATGAAAAGGCAGTTCACTTTTCCCTCTCTGATCTACTCCACTGTGCAACCACACCTGGAATTCAGTGAGCCACAGCAGTAGTTTTACCCTAGTTAGATCTGTACAGAAATCTCTATCAGGAATAGAATGTATTTGGGGAATTTTGTATTATTACTAAATGTTCTAACATCATTTTGGAGGATTTTGGATATTTAGAAATAGGATATTTCTATTTTCAATGCAGAAGCATCGAGATGTCGATACAGACGTGGCCAACTGACATTTTCTACTGAAATGGCATGAAAGGAGATGGGAGGAAACTAAAGAAGAAAATGAAGACATCACTTTGTCAGAGCCTAAAAAGCAATGAAGAGACTGAGCTCAGCATGCAAGTTCTTTTATGCTGCCAACGCAGTGAGAACAGATTAAGACCTACTGAAACCATTCAGAGCTCCTACTTGTTGACTTTGTAACGCATCAAACTCTGCCATAATCTCTGGAAATGCATTGTGGTAGCTCTTTGTAAAAATACTAAATAGTCACAATGTTTTCACTAGTTTACATCTTAATTATTATTATTTTACTGGTGAGAATTAGTGTTTTTAAAATATTTTGAAAACCAGAGGCTGCACGGTTCATGATGGAGCTTTATGTCTCACGAAGTTCTTCTGGCTCTTAAATGTAGCTTTAAATCCTTTGTCAAACAAGTGACATGACTTTAAAACAATAAATAAATTGCATAAATGTGAGATGAAGGAGCTGCCTTATATATTCAAATATTTATAGTCAAATAGCACCAGTCTGCAAAGATTGAAAATCACTTTGATTTTATATTCCCAACAAATACGTTCCAAATATATGAGATTCATAAAAACAAAAGCACTTATTCCACTCTAAACCCACTGAAATGGAAACATCTATGGCTCTTGATGGGATAAGTTTTATCTTGACTACATAAGCAGCAACAAAAATATCAGGAGAAAAATATTGCATGAAATTTGCAATTACACATAAAATTACAAAAAAAAAATCTGTCTCCAAGTCCAGAAATTTTAATTCATTTATCGTTGTGCCTAAAACATGAAAACAAAGATGTTTCCAGTTGTCAGAACATGAATAAAGCAAGAAAAAGCACGAAAAGCAATGGTAGGATCCTTTATTCACCAGGCACTTAGCTGTCAAATCAACATCCATTTTGTTTACAGAATTTTAGGTCTCATTAAGACCTTAATGGAAACAACATGATTTCTCCCCCCACCCAAAGTGTGTTTTTTATCCTAATTTCTCTGTAGACGAGTAAGGACCATATTTTTGAGCTAGCATTGGCATTAAACAAACCACAAAAAGAGTCTTGTGAAAGACAGGCAACAATTTTGGAGCCTATTTCATATATTCTCCTCTTTAATCTCAGCCTTTTAATCTTACTTCAATCTAAAACCATTCCTGGTTAACGACGTCTCCTGCTTCGTGCAGGGGTGACCCTCACAGCCTTTGCTCAGAAATCCACTGCCAAAACTCATCTTCCAGAGCCTCTGCACTTCTCAGATCAGCATTTGGTGCACCATAAAGTGCTTTTAGAAATGGTTCTTAGGGAGGTACTTCAGGAATTAGAAATTCTCCATGAATAAAGCAAAGTTTTCCTTCCTTCCTTCCTTCCTTCCTTCCTTCCTTCCTTCCTTCCTTCCTTCCTTNAAGAGCCAGGTACAGATATCCTAACAGATACTGGTGGGCATAGTTAATAGATATCCTTAGCTAAATTAAAAACAAAGAGAAAATCCCAAACCCACAGAAAAACCTCAAAAACCCAAGCCCCAGCAAACTCCTTGCTGGAAGTTTTAAAATTTTCCAAGCTGTTCCTACTTCTTCCGTTCTTATTATTTCTAAGCCCAATCCTGTTACAAAGAGCTGACAGAGGTGATGTGGCACTGCCCAAATACTGAACCAAACTCCAACATCAAAAATCTTGTTAAAACTTGCTTTTTCTCTTGTCTGTATTCTTATAATATGCTGCATTTTTCACATTAAAATGACCTCCTCTTTTATTTCAAGTATCTCAATTTTAACAGAACTGTTTCCCACGTTGGAACAAGATAATCTTGAAGGTCCCTTTCACCCCAGACCATTCTGTGATTTTTTTTTGTCCAGAGTAATCAGCTTTTCTTTCTTTTTTTTTTTTCAGTGCCCATTTTACTGCTTCACCTCTCAGTGCAGTACTTTACTGCCTACTCACTGCTAATCTGGCTTATTTTTCAGAGGTCATCATCGATGTTTTCTGTCTGTAAGCAACTTAGTACTACAATAATAAAGGAAGCAATATAGAAAAAAAAAAAGAGAGAGGCTTGTTTGGAAAGACATTGCAATCATTTCTGCCCACTTAGAAATAATTTATTTTTTCAACTTCCCTGCTACTTAAAAATTAAATGCACTCTCAAAGGTAAAAAAAAAAAAAAAAAAAAA
>VWYN01008150.1:21544-46379 GCA_013400075.1 Hippolais icterina
AAAGACTCGGGTTTTAAATTTTTATTTAAAAAAAAAAAAAAAAAAAGGAGTATCTGGAAGGGAATTATTTTCCTAAAGTACCACATACAGTGTTGGTAATTGGAAGTCCTGAAAAGGTCGCTTTTGTTGTCTCGACGGATAAAGACACGCAGAATAATCATCTGCAGAACGAAGGCTGGAGGGAAATATCAAGTAACTATGTCAAATAAAGCCACGCCAAACTAGATGTAAAAATCACAAAAGTATCAAAAAAAAGGTAACAAATTTCATATTCATTCAAAAAGATGAAAATGAAACACAGGTACCGAAAAAAAGGAAAGGGAAAACATCACAAAAAAAGCCCTCAACAACCCTAAATTTAGCTGATTTCAAAGAGGTCTGTGCTGGATGGCCGCCCAGTTTGGATACGCTTTCTTACTCGCTGTATCACTCTGTAGTCACAACCTTTCATTCTTCAGTTGGAAAAGGAAACTAGCTCCAAATTTCATGGACAGTAAAGAAAGAAATGTGAAGAAACCAAAGAAAGAAGTTAAACAAAAAAAGGGGCCAGTCTGTTTATAGCAGAATCAAAAGTACTTTAAATAGACAAGCAACCATGAATTAAAAGGTTTAGATCATTAACTTGTTTTTCTGTGTTCCTATAATGCTGTGAAACGCTGGCTTTGTTCTTAATCAAAAGGGAACCATATTGGGAATTAGGTTCCTAAACAACCGATGCATTCTACACAGATATTATACAAATCCCAGGCCAAATCCATACAATCTGCCTCAAGAGCAGCCACCTTTTTTCAAGGAAGAAAAACAGCACAGCAAAGGGTTTCTCACAGGAAGCTGCCTGAAAAGCTTTAATGGTACTTCAGATGGATTGAAAATAGGAAAAGGAAGGCGGAAAAATCTTAATGAATGTCTCATCATCCTAAAGACACTCAATGCTTCCTTCACCCTTCTTTTAATACTATATAACTGGGAGCTTGGGGGTTTTATTTGGGTTTTTCTGCAAAGCCCCCGGACCTCTGCGTCTCAGAGAAGCACAATGACAGAAATGATGAAATTACAAAGTGTATTTTGTGATAAGTATCTGGCCTGAGCATCCATCAATACGTTTTAAGAGAAATAGCAAGGCTTTAATGAAGAACAAGCCTATTGAAGTTCCCAGAGAGCAGATTTCATTAATAGCAATTTTCCTGCACCAACTTGGAACACAAAGAAAAAGGAAAAGGAAAAAAAAACCCAGCTCAGTTTTAAATAAGACTGAGATGCAATTAATTTTTTTTTTTTAAGATTAGTTTAATAATGCATTTTTGGTTCTTGCAGGAAGGCGTATGAATAGTTTTGTGCATTATTGTCTAATTAGTCACCGTTCCTGCAGCCAAGGCCTCTCTGGAAGTGTTTCCCTCTCCCATATTCCCCTGGATCCACATGGGCACAGCAAACACCAACAGTGTCTACTGAGGGAGCTCCAAATGTCTGTAATTTGTTTTCTTCTACTTGTTCAGAATCTAATGATTAACTCTGAACTACTGATCCAAAGGCTGGCTTGGAACAGCCCCCTCTCCTCTTTCAAGGCACATTTCATGTCTTGGTGCCCTCTGCTCCCAGCTCCAGGTGGTTTTCCACATGCAAAGCCTTCAGCTGATTCAATGGAATATTTGCACGCAGGGAAATGAGGAATTTACAGACGTCCTTCCTACACAAGGATGAGCTGCTTTGCTTCCATACAAGTTGAGGGCTCCCAGAGCAGTTGGGGATACTTAGAAAACTGCAGGATTATCTCATCCCTTCAGAGTTTTGTATTAATTGTAGGCACAACATCTTACAAATTCTTAGGCTCGTATATAAGGAAACATAATTAAACCAAAAAAAGTACTAAACAACATTAAAAACAAAAAGAAAATGTGTAAAAGAGATTCTGAAAGAGACTAAACCATAAGATGATTCTTCTTTGAGAGGGAAACCAAAAAACATTCAGGCCGTCAAGCATTTAATTTGTTACTGTGTATTTGGAAGTATAGCTAAATCTGATGTATACAAACCTCAATAAAAAATTAACTAAACCAGACCTCATAACGCACAGCACTTCACAGCACAAGCATGATAAAAAAATTCTGCTGTGACAAATGGAAAAGCTGTAAATACCAAACATATGTCACC
This sequence comes from Hippolais icterina, assembly GCA_013400075.1. Lineage (NCBI taxonomy): Eukaryota > Metazoa > Chordata > Aves > Passeriformes > Sylviidae > Hippolais > Hippolais icterina. The sequence continues at coordinate 23,696 of VWYN01008150.1, forward strand.
ATAACCATTGCCTGCCAACCTGCATTTTCTGCTGCAACAGTCAGTTGCTTAACTGCAAAAATTGTAATTAAAAGTGATACTAGTCAAAAATTAGAAGTTGGAATGCTACAAAGAGGAGAGAAATTATTTCTGACAGGAAAGTTGTTCCTGTAAATCTGACTACAACGGTATTAAGATGGTGGGGATGATTAAGGTCAAAGAAAACCCCCTAATTTTCTGGTGTGCTGCTGTACCCATCCAGGAATGCCAAAAATTCCCCTTCCGTTCCTCCAGCCCTTCCAAGTAGGAAACTCCTGCAGCAAACAGGAGTTGTGTGCACAGGGCAGTCAGATCAGGCCAAAAGAGCACAAAGAATGCAGTCAAGCATCAACATTATTTCTACAGCTCAAGCCGTTGTTGATTCATTGTCAAAGGACAAGCAACAAATAAGCCAAAGTTTAAGTCGTGTAGAAATATCCAGTATTTTTCATCCAGCAGAATGCTGAACTCAAGTTACCTCTCGACATGTGCACAGTGCATTTAACTGTAAATGGTTGGAGACTGACACACACAGATCTCATCCTACAGACTACTCCAGGAATGCTTTTGTTGCAATCAGTCATCACCGTCACAATTCCACGGCAAATGTGATCCTCAAGGATCATTTCCAGTGGAGCATCCCAAGCAAGGAGGCACTTTTCCTTGGTAATCACCCAGAGCCCTCAGGACCCCAGGCAAGCCATGGGGTCAATTATTTGTCTTTCCACGGGCTGCCATAGAGGAGATTTTCATATCAGAGCTGTGCATGGGATACATTAAAGTCAGTCTAGGCAGGTAAATCTCTTACTGATTTTACTAAGGGACTTCCAAAAAGCTGAGGATGGCTTTCTGGAGTCTGACAAGGCTCACAAAGCCTTTGGGCTCTGGAGTCTGACAAGTTTATTTGCAAGTGCAGCCTTACACTGGGCAAACATTGCCCACAGAAAACCAATCCATTGGTTTTGGACTTGTTTGCTGAGAGTCTGCAAAACCACCACCATCTCATCCCCCCAAAACCTGAGCCACTCTTTCCCAGACATTGTATTCCACTGACACTCAAAGGAGAAATGGATTAAGCTGAGGATAAAAGTGAAGAAAGAAAACAACAATGGGCTTTGTTGTCAGAGGGAGGGAGCGGCCGCCGGGCCAAGCTGTATTCCCAAACCGGCCATCACTGACAGACTCACTTCCACCGAGGAAAAAAGGGAGGCCTGCAAGTGCCGGACAAAAGAAATCCCAGCAGACAAAGAGAAAACAAATTAAAAGCACCATTATAAAATACAGATGCTATAAGGAAAATAAACTTCACAAGATTTAGTGGGTTTTGACAAAGCTGGACATCTGTGGAAAAGCCATCAGGAGCAGCTCCCAGGTATGGCCGGACAGGCTTGGGGTCCCACAGCATCGCTTCCCTCCTCAACCCCTGGGCAGAGACACCCTCAGCTCTCCACAAACCTCCAATGTTAAATCTGTCACTCCTCAGGCCTGAATATGACATTTAAACATTTGATCAAGTCACTCTTTTTTAAGTTTTCAAACTGTATTTTTGGATAAGAAAGGAAAGCTACATCAAGGGGAAAACATTCAAGACTTGTGAGCTTCTAACACTGTTCAAAAAGCAATCAATCAACTGAAAGCAATTAATACAGTTATGTGTCCTCTTCTGATCAACTAAGAGCCTTGATGAATTCAGGCCAGATTTCAAATTGGTCAGCGTCTGAGCAGAGCACTTGAGGGCACTGCTGTCAGAGATCATCTCTGAGGAGAGAGGAGGAGAAACACCCTGATTTTTGGCACTACTAATGACACAATTATACATCCAAACGCAGCTTGGCAGGGACATTCCCCAGCCCTAGGGATTGCGTTCAGCAGCAACACAATGTGGCAAAAACATTTTATAGGATTCTGATGTGGATGAAGCCCCTGTTACTCTGCTCCTTAGCCCACACATAGTCCCACATTAATACAACCAAATCACTTCTTAGCTGATTTCAGTGGAGTTTGAATCTATCAGATCCCATTTGTGCACAGAAATGGAACTCCTAAATCACAGCCAAGCTTAAAACCAAAACTACACCCTCACACCTAAGGGATGCAAACACCAACTTATCAACAAACTGAAATTAAACCCTTTTACCCATTAAATTTCAGCACGTGTAAGACATGTCTCCAAGTCCTGCAGGATTTTCTTTGGTGTAAACTGTCAGTGTGCAAAGCAAAGACAACTTGGCCCAGACAATTTTTTCTGGTAGGAAAGTAATGATCAAAAGGATTTTAGCTTCCCTATACACTTTATTTGAAAAACTAAAGTGGTATCAAGCACCTCTCAGCCTTATAATAAAATGCTTCTATGTTGATTTTTTCCATTTTTCTTCCATTACTCCAATACAAAAAGCTTAGTAATGCAGTGTCATTAAAATTCAAACCCCACTTGATTAGCTTTTATATCTTACAGTATTTAACAGACTCCATTTCAAAGGGTACCACGAAGTCTACTGACATTAACACTACATATAAACATCTATAATTTGGTAAATAAAAGTGCAGTAACTCCGGGCTATGCAATCATGTGGAGGCCAAGTTACAGGAAAATGAACCATGTTTGGCCATTATTTCTGTTTAGTGTAACACTGAGGATTCCTCAGCTAAACATTCCCTAATTGTATAATGCAAGGGAAATAAAATCCTTTCTAACTGGTAGGCAAAAAAATGGCAGGAAAAACAGAAGTGTCATGGATGTGGTGGTTTATTTTGCTTTGCTTTTTACTCAATACAAAAAGTTTCCCGGATGAGAATGGAAAGCTTCCCAGCTTCAGTTCCAAGACTTTCACCCTCGTTTCTGACCTTTCCTCAGACATGTTCCAGTATAATCTGTAATCTACTACAGTCGGAAGAGGAAACAGCAGCGCCCTGGTGAGAAACGCTGCCTTGTGACCCGAGCAGAGAACCCAGCGGAAGCAATGCTGGCTCACGGAGTCCTTGGAAGAGCCTGACAGACAAACTCAGTAACGGCCCGGGAAACACACCCAGCACCACGAGCCCTAATTACTGCCAAAGTGAGCTTTTTCTTTCATGTTTTGTTTTATTCAGCCCAACATGTGTTATCTTTCTTTGTAAAATGTTAGACATTTTCCTAGAAAAAGTCAGGAAACGAATTATTTTAGTTAACGATCGCCTCTCAATTAAAGTTACATTGCCATTTCCTTGAATTGTGTCCTATCAAATTTAAACTCTTTTCACACCCTAACCTTCAATATTTCCAGTACAATTAGACCCATTCAAGGAGGAATATTATGTCTTAGCTACCGTGCACACACCATGTAGCTACTCAGAGCTAAACCTATCACTAATTTGCTTCCATTGGAATGGATGGGAGAAAATAACGCAGCCAGTTGTTTTTGTAACATTTAAATCCGTTTGATATGGAACCTTTGGAAACACAGCTGCACTAAATCTCACGATCACCCTAAGAAAGCAGAGCTTGCTCTGTGTTTGCATCCAGGCAAGGCATGTGATGGTGACAGCTCCTAAGTCAGAGCGCTCTGCAGAGACGCACAAGCGCCAGCCCAAGTGTCTCTGTCACTGCCGGGACAGAGTCCCCTGCCCTCTCACCCGAGCTCCTTGAACTCCAGCAACATCCACTCAAAACCTGAACATGGCCTCATAACAGTCCCTTCCTCCTTCTGGAGTTCTTCTACTATCTTCAGTTTCAGGAACTTTGTCCCTCAGTTATGAAGTGTCCCACTCACTGATACCCAATAATCTCCTCTTGAGTTCAGCAGAGAAGGAACTCCCATGACCCCTTTTGCTGCCTGTGCCTCTACCTGGACAAAGATGGATTTCCTCAGAGAACAACCCCTCCACCACCACACATGCAAGTCTGGCATAATAATCATCTTTCAGGACTTATTTAACTAAAAATACTGTTTCTGCAAGGCTCAAGTCCATGTATGGGCAAAACTCAAAATAAACCCAACCAAACTGGTTTGCCAGCTGTTGGCTTCAGGCTTTGCACAGGCAGCAGCAGCAACGCTTCAGCTGGGCTCTTCTAGATGTTGTTACCAGCCAAAACAGCCAAACTGGCCACCCTTTGCTGGGTCATCTCCAGCAAATCCAGGGCCGAGTCCATCCTCTTTGAAACAGATCTTGCACCTTCAGCTCTCCACAGATGGCAAGAGTAGTTTCTCATAACTCCTACGGGTGTAGCTGCAGAGTGCGTTGCAAACAAACACAAAGGAGCAGTGCCATCCTCCCCACCATGTGGCTGTAAGCCAGCTCTGGACTGGAGTTTGCAAACTCTTGAGAGGACAGGACTCTCTGAGCTCAGGCTAACACTGCACTAATGAGGTTATCGTGCAGGCAGCCTCCGGGCGCTGGGGAGAGGCTCTGTTGCTCCGATTTCTTGCACATGGGAATTTTGCTAACACTGTCTGCTGGTGAATGATGAAGCGCTTGAGAAAACAAGAATGCACTATTGCTGCCCCTCGTCGTGTCCATCCATCATAATTCAGATCAGCAGAGATTTCAATTCAAAGCCTTCTTTCAGGGACGACTCTGAGACGCTTCAGCATTGTAAACTTTGGAAAATTTCGGTGTCTCAGACTTCTCTTCCAAATGATACAGAATAAAATTATCTTTATGAGGTTCATGGTTTTTGTATTGAGACAGCACAGTCAGAAAAACTGATCTGCTGGTCTTAGACACTGCAAAATGAACTGGGCTGGGAATTTCTGAAGGACATCTCTGTGTGCAAATGTGTTCCATGAGGAGATAGGGAAAGTTTAATGGCAGCCCCTTACCCAAAGGGCTGACTTACTACAAATTATTTTGATGATAAACTACATGTTAATAAATCTGTGATTTTTTTATGCCCACCTTTCCATCTCTGCCTTTTTTCCCTCCAGTTGCAACCATAAGAAGAAATATTTTAGCATCTGAATCCAATCCGGGTTGAATACACGAGATTTATCCCAAGTTATGTGGAAAAAAAAAAGTGCCTTGAGAACCACTGCATTTGAGAACTTGATAATAATATCCATGGGTAATTATAACAAATGGCTTGTCTGAAACACCCATAGAATAGGAACTGAAGCAATCTGTCCCTCTTGCACCCACCGCACACCCTTGGCAGCTCTGCTCTTTTACCCATGACCGTTGAGGATGTTTTCTGGCTCCGTGACAGCATCGTGACTCAGGTCATGAGAAGTGTCAAAGATGCATTTCCTTGAGATGGGAAAAAGCAACTGATTTTAACAGCCCACAAGGGCTAAGCGAAAAAGAATAAGCTCAATCAGCATATTTAAGGGTAAAGATAAACCTTTTAAAAGATAGAAGTATATTTTATTTCTAATCTTAATGCTTACGTTTCTTTCCATAAAGTGTTTACATTTTTCATGCTACCAAAGATGCACAGTTGATTAAATGCCTTACTTAAGAATAATAAACCGGAAAAAAAAAGAGGGCAGCAAGGGCAACACCCATTTACTGCATAATCCATCACCAATCCTATAGACAGGGAGTCTGATTCAGGCTGCAGACATGAGGGAGCAGCCCTGGATTCCCAGAATACCCACTGCCAAGGGAAGCAGAAGGTGTTTGGGCTTGAACTCAGCATGTCCATCAGATAAAATGACTGTTCCCACCAGCTCTTGTCCCATTCCTTCCCCTCGTTGGTTACTGACATGGAGCTTCACATGCTTTCACCTTCCCTCATGCCAAACCTCGCTTGTCATGCAACACCCTCCATACTTAAACCTCCTCCTTCAGCTGATACGGTCTCTTGAAAAACTCTAGATTCTGCTTTCTCACCTTCTGATCCAACATATTACAGGCTTGTATCAGGTGAGCAAAGCTACTTTTTGTCATTTCACTGATGGCAGCTCCCTTGAACCACTTACATTCCTTGACCCACCAACGAATGTCTGGACTGCAATGTCTCCCCTGTGCTAGTCCACTCTTCTCCTGACCTAATTCCAGCCTTTCCCCTTTGTGCTTTGGCCGTGAACCATGCAGAGAATCTTTCCCGTGTCACTCCTTCAGTGACCAACTCTTTTCAGCTGGACTGTTACTCCACATCTCAGTCCTAGTGATGGCTTTTATGCTGACCACACTCATTTCAGCTGCACTCAAGTGTACCTAACCTTCTGCACTGACACACTAAGAAGACATAAAGTCGAGCACGTTCCTTCTCATGGATCATTAATATCATTATTTATCAATTTCCAATTGGCAATTGCAAAACCCGATCAAAGCACTGCATCAGCTGCAGGATGTCGTTACTACTTGCAGTGTACAAAAAGGAAATGCACTAGCCTGTCTTTTATGTACCTGGTTAGCTGGGGAAATTTGCGGATGGAAAGACACAGGTTTACTGTAAACTAAGGGGGAGTAATTGAAGGAACAATTGAAATAACCATAGAATTACAAGCTGACATTCATTAAGTCGTTTTCAGATAAACACTTAAAATTCCAGATACCACTTCTTGGACTCCCTCAATACCTGACTCTAACACATCAGCACTTGACCCTCTCAAAATTTCCTTCCATTTGATGTTACCAAGACTGAAATCATCCATCTTGACAGGAAAACTTCAGTGGGACGCTCACATCTGTGGTAATCCCACCCCTCTCTGCCTTCCCTTTCCTTTCACCTCATGATCCATCTCTGCCATCATGGTCTCCTGTGCGCTGCCAATTATTTCCCCTCTGTCTGTCTACCCACAACCTTTCCGAAACAGTTTGCTCTGACCACTGCTACAGCATTTGCTGTGCTAAATCACTCAGTCATAGATTTTTACTCTCCCTATCTCCAGAGCTGCAATTCCCTTCTGACATCCGTCTCCTTCAATTTTCAATCTGTCTGGAAAATTTGAAACTTCTCTTTCTAATATCAACGCAAACATGCCTCAGTCGTCGATCTATGCTGTTTACATAAAACCTGCTTCAGAAACACTTGATGTACAGACACGAACTTCCCTTGTGACAGAATTTATCAGTCTACTTCCCTACTTATCTGAAGGGAATGGATCTTTTCCTTCCACTTCAGAAACTATCTAAAATACACCACCCACTTCTTTCACTCCACTGATTCTCTACCTATTACCAAAAAAAAAAGGAGGGGTGGGGGGAAAGGCAGCTAAAACACAGCAAACACAGCTCCCTTAAACCCAGAGTAAGCTGCTGGCTGGTTCCCAAACTGGTGATTACAGCTCTTCCCACCTCTTCTCCCAGCCCTACATGAGGGACCTTCCATCACCACCACCGGGACTGCTCCACAAAGAAAGAATCATCAAAGAATCACAGAATGGTCTCTAAAAGTCATTAGCATTAAAGTCCCACCAGGTAAATTAATTCTGTTTGTTTGTTTGTTTGTTTTTCCCAGCTGGCCTTAAACTCGTGAAGAGAAACTTTAGGTGAAGGCGTGAAGAGAATCACTCGATGCTTCAGGCAGCACAGAGAATGTGGAGGGTTTATACTTGCAAATAAATAAATATTTATTATGCCTATACGAGCAGCTCAGTGCCTGTATTAGTGAAAAAGAGAGGGGTTTATCCTCATCGCCACCATTTGTCCGTGTTACGGCGCTTCCACGCCGGGTCCCCCCTGAGGGCCGGCCCCGCCTGAGGCGCCATGGCCGGGGGGAGGGCGCCCCCTGCAGGCCGCGGCGGGGGAGGCGGGAGCGCTGAGGGAGCCGGAGCCGGCGGACGCGTCCGGGACGAAATCTGCGCTAAGAAACGGAGCTGCAAAAGGAATTATTTGAAATGACGCTTAAATTAAAAAAAGAGCCGAGTGTGACGCTGTGGAGAAACACGACAATGACACAAATAGGAATGTTAAAAGCACGTTAAAACGACGCGGCCCGATGCTGCTGTTTCTGCGCAAACTGTTTCTATCGTGAGATGCTACAAAGAGAAAAATTAAACTTAATAAAGAGTTTTCCAAGAACTGTTTTCAGCTCGTGTTCACAGCGTTTCGTGAAGGAACTGCCCTCCAATGCTTTAAGTTATTATACAGTTAATTTTCTTTGAAACTATTTTTGTCTGCTTCTCTCTAAATAGGTGGTTTCTTAAGTGAGTGTTACTTAAAGGAAACCAATCTGTTTTTCAGGAAGGGCTGATGATGTCAGTCCTTTCAACTCTGCTTTCCCATAAGAATTCTTCTAGTAAAAGGAGTTTCACTCTGGGAAATAGTGAAAAGTAACGTGAAAATATGTGAAGCATCTCAGGCTGCATGTTTATCAAACTTCCAGTTTTATGCTTGGATTTTAATCATGTTGTGATTGTGACAAATGAAGGAAAAGCAAGAGAAAACCTTTTGATTTTTAAACTTAGAAAAGATTTTGCAAAGAAAAACGTGCCATACTAAAATATTTATAAAGAGATAAATACAAGCCTGAATGCACTGTATTGAGAACAACATGGGTTTTTCATAATTCTAAATTTATATACTCCCTCTCAGCATCGGTATTAAATCTGAAACAGAACCACAGCGTACTATGAACAGTTTTTTGGCAAATAAATAAATACTTCAATCCCCAATGAAATGCAAGGCAAATTCAGAGAGTATCATATTATTATGGAATATTTTTAGTAGGTGTGGATGTGTAGCTGTAGATCCAATGTTAACTTACTGGATTATTATTTGTTCTGGTACTGGAAATTCCTGCAGCCAACATCAGAAAAAACCGAGCGAGCAGAACTACAGAGACTTTATTTCACTTAGTGGTGGTGCAAGAATTTATAACATGATGTAAATTTTCATTTGCAGGATTAAAATAATTGGAGTTATATGTAGTTTTCAACCTTCCAAGTAAAGCATTGCACTTTTCTAGCTAAATGCTCCTTGCTATTCACCTGTGGGTGTCCTGAAGAGAACAGGGAGAAGTTTGCATCACCAACGACACAGCTCTGCTTTAACTACTCCTCACAGTGTACCTGTGAGACAGGTAAGGACCATAAACCCAATTTTATATGAGTAAAATGGTCACATAAGGCCATATTTTACCCTAATGTTCACCCCAACAACCAACCGATGTTGTAATAGTCTTATAATAGTAAAAGCCCATAAAAGGATCCCAACATAACTCAGATATTCCTGACAACACACTCTGGCAATCCAAGGGAATGACAAAAATACAACCTCACTGCATTAACAGACAGAACAGCCCAAACAAAATCTCTGTCGGCTATAAAAGGTGCAAAGGAAATATCTCTTTATCATCCTCTATTTAACAGTTTACTTCATTCTGCTAGAAAGAACAAAGCCAAACAATGATTCATTTGGAAATGAAATCATCCCTACCCCCAGCAAAGGCTGACATTGTGTGGGTAAACAGTCCTGGGGTGTTCCAACACAATGTAAATAGATTGCCTTGCTACTATATACACAGCAAACAGTTTCATTTTGAAACCAGGAGGCAAAAGAACAAGTGAGAAAAATATGACAGAGCCCGAGCTCTGAAAATATTTACAAGAACAAAAACTAATCACAAGTTACCATCAATAAATTACAATTGCTAAGCAAAAGGGAGGATAAACCAATGCAGTCTTTTGGCCTAAGGTTGTAGCAATAATACTGCAAAAGGAATATCAGCAGAAATATTAAAAGCAGTTTTTTTAATGCAGGGTTTACTGAAAACTGGAAAAGATCTAAGAGGCAAATCGTGATGACGTGACTTCACATAGAAAAATCCTCCAGTTTGCTACAATATCCTCTGAATCAGTCACTTAATCAACACCTTGTCCCAGAGCAATGGCGCTCTCCAGGACACGGTCTCTGGCTTTATTTCCAAATTAATCAGCTGCACTTAGAGGGGTGATTAGGGAATATAACAGTTATTCTTCTTGAAGAAAGCTACAAAATTAAACTCATTCCACACGCGGGGAACACAGAGATTATTACTGTTGTCACACAGCAGAGAGCTGACAGACAAAATCAGCTGAATAAAATTCACCAAGGGTTGCTGAGCGAGTTAGAAATAAAGCAAAGAATTAAACCCAGAACTGCTCTTTTCTGTTTCGAGTACTCGTTTACACTTCTGTCACCAGACTGCCGCGACTCCTCCAAACAACAATAATTTAACATTATAATATGGTAAGGAGCTGTTACAATCTGAGTAAACACATCTTAGCTCACAAATTAAAATAATCATCGGTCTCCGGCTAATCCTGCTGCCACACACACACATACACACACAATTCCTCTGCTGAAAGTCGCTCTGAACTTCGGGGTTTTTTTACAAGTTGATGATAAATGGCTTTTTATAAAAAGCTTAGAATAGAGTTCAATATCCTGCCTGCCTTCAGCCAGGGGAACTGAAAGATTACTGAAATGAAAAAGCAGCAATAAAATTACTGAAAATATTACAGCATTTTACCAAATGGACTCTTTCAAACACAACTTTTTTTTTTCTAATTTTTTAAAGACATCTGTGCTAACTCCTCTACACAATCCCCACAGATTTCTCATGAAAAATGTTCGTATGAAGTTTTGCAAGTTACCAACACTCAGTCATAGCACGTGTCCAACTTCTGCACTTGCGGAAGTGATGAGCACAATCTGTGTGAAGCCCTCCAGGAATCGAAGTCACCTTCCTGCCTTAATTCTCAGCACCCACGTGCAGACTTCCAGTGCAGCTGATTGTTTAAACAGAGCTAATTTTCAAGCAGCGATGACTGCAAAGAGATCTTGAAAGAAATCTGATTTATTATCTTTCAAGACAGACATCTGCAAACTGAAGCCCCAGAACTGTGCAGACACTCCCCTAAAAGCTGCTGCCTTTCTCTCAGTGACTCGTCCATGCACGCCTGTCTCCTACCACCACCACTGAGCATCCTGAAACTGCTGATTCTTCTTTTTAAAAAGTGTCAAATCTATTCAAAACTTCAAATGTACCTCAGAGTTATGTAAAGGCAACAACTTACTCCAATTTCCCTTGACAGAAAAATGGAATTGGATGGGTGATAGCCACACAAATTGACAGTTCCTTCCTCTCCTCTCCATGATGTCCACAGTTAAAAGGGGTTGGGTGTGCCATGGCAAATCTTTGGAGCACTCCCCAGCCTGTTTCAGGCTGAGCGGCTGAACAGAGATGAGAGGAAGTGAAATGGTAGATCCACAACTGTCTCCCAAGGAGGAAGAAAGTTCAGAGCACGTTTTGGGTGCCTTCCAGTGGCTCCAGGCAGAAGAGGATGGCTCCAGAACAGCCACGCACAAACCTTTGTTCAGAGAAGTCCAAAGAAAGGCAAAAACAGAGCGTTGTTCTGATACAAATCTGGTTCCCTGAATAATCACCAAGTCATAAAAGAGTTCCTTTGATTCAGAAATCCCACAAAGGTTCCCTCTATAGCAGAAAGCCCAGCACATAGTTGGGCTTTCACAAGAGCTCCTAATCCTACTCATAATTAGGGAAGAGGGGCTGTTCCTGGCCATTTTTAATACTCTCAGAGTGGAAAAGGGTGGCTACCCCAAACAAACTGCTATTCAAACTTTCACTTCCATGGAACTTGTGACTTACTCTCAACAGAAAGGAGGCATAAGTATGCAGCAAATCCTGAATGCAAACAAACTAGCTTCTAGCAGAGACCTCATGAAAGAGGAAGGCTGAAAGAAAAGACAAAACTGGAAAAGCAACATTAATAAAGTGACATTAATAATTTTTGAACATTTTTTGAGGCTTCCCTTTACATCCTTCAAGTTTCTCCAAGGCATATCCACCACAGGAACAGGATGGACAGATCAATTCTTACATATTTTTTTACCTTTACACATTACTTGTCACATTGTTCCCACACACACACAAAAAGCAGACGCAAATCTGTGCCACCAACTTCCCACTGCCTTGTTCCCACATTTCTCCTCGAGCAGTATTTACTGTAGATATCCAGATGTGCTTTGTTATCATCAAGGCCAATGAGCAATGAGAATTTTGTGCAATAAAATTCCTTGAATACAGACCAGTTTACTGACTGTGTGCTACATGGAAACAAAACTTGAAACCTAAGGACCCCCAACCTTTCAGTGTTGAGTAGAAATTCTTAACACACCTGTGACAGCGTCATTTACTTAAAGCAAGCTGCAAAGCCAGAACTGTCTTTACAAAGTGTTTCCACCTTGGCTCATTCCTGCATACATCACATATTTTTGCACAATATCTACAGCATCTCATCTTATGAAACTCATATTATCCTCACGATGGGAACAAAGGAAAAAAAGTGGATTTACCATGGAGAGGTGAGCCAGAGGGGCTGCTGGACAGGCCGGGCACGGGGCTACAGCGTCCTCCCTGCTTCGACGTCAGCTCCTGCTCGATCTCCTCCAGCCCCGCGCTCTTCTGGAAGCGGCTCATGCGATTGACCACCCGTGGGGACATGTGAGTCCTGACACAGGGCTGGCCCCCATAGGGATTGATGGGGAAGACATGGGAAGTGCCTCGGAGCGTGCTGACCACCACCCAGCGGCAGTCGTGGCTGAAGGAGATATCCTGTACCTGGAAAACAGGGGTGACAGGGGAATGAAGCCACCAATGTGCACACCTCCAACCACAGGGGTCATACCAAACAAATCTGAACTAGAAATGGGAAAACAAGCCCTCACATTTAGGCAATAACTTGAATTTTGGTGCATTTATCGATGAACTTAGTATTCAGTATATACACTGTAATTCATAGTTGCAAACTTTTCAAAATATTCTGAGATTATGTAAACAGACCATGCTGCAAAGTGCTGCAGAAAGCCACAAGATCTTGGTGCAGTTTTCAAACAAAATTTTGTTCTAAAAAGAGCTGGGAAATTGTTTCAATTACATGTTTTGTATTTGCTTGTTTAATCTTTAGAGATTGCCCAAAAACGGGAAAAGGGAGGGATGAGAAGAAAAGAGAGAGATCTCACCACTGGGCCTGATTTTGACAAATACTGGCACAAGTCTTATTATAGCTTAAAATGGTCAGTTTTGAGGCAAATATAAAAATACAGTTAAACATTTTCCACTACAGTTACTCCTTGCATAGATCTCAGATATGAAGTCCAGAAGGATTTAATTCTCTTTTAAGTGTGCTTTACACAACGCTTTGATGGAAAGCAAATTCTTGTTCCTGAAGGAATGCTTTAAAAGAGAGATTAAAGTTTGTTTCCAAGCCCGTCCTGGCAGACAACTCAAGAAAACAAGTAGTCGAAGTTAAAATGATTTATCATAGAGAAAATAAGTCCTGAAACAATTCTTCCAAAAATGTTTTTAAAGGTAAAAGCTGACTAAAAGGAACCATGGACACAAGTGGGATTTACCACGGCAAACAAACATATAGACGAAGGATTAGTTTTCATTATATTATTAAGCAGCATAAACTAAATAAAATTCTTTAAGATTTCACTGAAGCCAGTTTTACAATACACTAGGTACTCAAATTGGAGTAAACACCGATAAAATCTTGACAAATATTCCAGAAATGCACTCCAGCTATTCCAGACAAAAGCAGCAAAGTATTCATCAAAGTGCAAGTTTCCAGCAGAGCCCTGAAGCCTCGGAGATTAAAAAAGGGTTTAAAGTCTTGTGACTTGTGACAAGATATCTGGTTGACAGACTGTCACACAAAATGCTTCATCGACATTATGAGATAAACTAAAACCAGCGCTACACACCTGCTCCTTTCAGTCCTGGTGACATCCCCAAACGAGCCGCCAACGATGCAGCTCAGCGAGCTCCCCTAAACCTGACAGCTTTGGCACTTCCAGGATTCAGCTCGGACCCACCTACAGTGCAGCACTCGGAGCTCCCTCACAAAGCGTTTCACCCTAAGAGATTGCTCAAAAGGGATTAGAGACCCCACGGGGATTAATAAGGGCTGCAAAAAAACCCCAAAGGCTGTGGAGCCAGGGAAAACGACGGCACCAAGAGTATTTCAGTACTTGCTGTTAAAGTGGCAAATTCTCCTGGTCAAAACTAAACATATGAACTGTGTAGAAACTGCCACTCTCAGTTACAACAGAACTATGAGATGACAGAAAAAATTCCATCTCACTGTACCATGCAGCAAAACTGTGTGTTTCTACTTTAATACTCAGTTTCCAGTTGGCACCCTGAGGGTTATGTTGTTTCAAACACTACACACAACAGCCCTGGCAAATGACAACCCCAGCCAAGAAACTGGGAAACAATCACTACAGGATGTTTTTTTTCCTGAGTGTAAACATTACACAGAAAAAAAAGTATTCCTGATCTCCAGGAAGAAAGTGTGGAACTCTGTAATCCCAAATGCTCTCTTTAAAACAGCGCTCACAAACACTGGCTGCAGTCAGAGCAGGCATCGTGGCCATGGCTGCCTAAAACATGGCTGAAACCACAAAGGCAGAAGGGTTTAAATGCTCAGAAATAACATGGAAAAAAGTGTTGAGAGAAGAGTGTGCAATGACTTAAGATTTACAGGAACGGAGCTACAAAACCCTGCTCAGCAGTGGCAAGGAGTATTTTGGAAGCTGCTGCTCCACATGATTCACCTATTGCTGACTGGTCTCAAACACGGCCTCGTTTGTCTGTCACAGATACACCAGGAGCAGCAGAACCACAGGCAGTTCAAGGAGGTGATTCAGAGAATATTTCCAATTCCAAGGGCATGAATTAAACACGCTCACATCAAACCAGCACAAATCCATCTGTGCAACATGAAGGAGCCCGTAACTCTCCAGGAGAACTGGAAGAAGGCTTGGACCAGGCTGAAAGGACAATGCTCATCCTGGCAGTCTCAGAAACAACTTCAAAAATCAGCTGTGTCCATGAATAAACCCCTATAAATTATGCCCTGGGCTGTGCTATTCCCCACCACGTTCCTGTACATTACGCCGAGTTCTCGACTGCTCAGAGTATAAACAAACTGCACAGTGGCCCATTAGTGGTTTTCAAGTTTATGCTAAGCGTTGCAATTTATTGCTGTTCTTTAGGTTAATGTACTATTATTTCATGTATTTATAATATATTTCTGGATTTGTTGTTAATTATGATGTAATGTTTAGATACCAAAGATCAATCAAGACCCCACAGTGTTTACAGATATATGTTAATAAAGTACAAAGTACACTAGATCTCTCACGATGCAAAGTTTATTCTATAGCTCAAGGTCAATGTCACATTTAATACTCACATCTGTATTTTAAAATTTTATCTATCCTCCTCTGTCTGGACCAGTAAAGGGAATTACAGACTTGA
The DNA here is from genome assembly GCA_013400075.1 of Hippolais icterina. Lineage (NCBI taxonomy): Eukaryota > Metazoa > Chordata > Aves > Passeriformes > Sylviidae > Hippolais > Hippolais icterina. Next base: position 38,910 of record VWYN01008150.1, read on the forward strand.
GATTTTGTTAATTTGAGAACCCTTAAGATATTTTCAAATTCTTTTCAGTCCTAAAGTCACTCCATTTTTCTTGCAGGCTCCCTTAAGGTACTGGAAGGCCACAAAAACACCACTCCAAAGCCTCCTCTTTTCCAGGCTGAACAATCCCAATTCTCTTAGCCTTTCCTCATATGACAGAAGCTCCAGCCCTCTAAACATTTTGGTGGCCTCCTCTGGACTTGCTCCAAAAGGTCAATGTGCTTCCTGTCTTCTCCTGCTTTCCCTCCAATTACTCTTCTACGCCTCTTTCTAACTTCCACTTTTCTATTTCCCTGTGTTTTGAACATTACGATATAAAATCCTGCAGAAAACTGAATTAAAATGTAGCTACCACTCAGAGCCTGCCCTGAGCGACATAGTCAGGTAATTTAATATAGAGAGTCCTCCAAGGACACAGCACATGTCAACAGCTCTGCTGAGAATCAGCTTTCAATACTGTACAGATCAAAAAATCATTTCTGATATTACAGAATCACAGGATGGGTTGGAAGCAGCCCCAGAGGCTCATCTGGTCCAACCTCCCTGCTCCAACAGGGTCAGCCCAGAGCACCTGGCACACAACTGTGTCCAGGTAAATCATGTAACAGCTACAAAACCAACCTCACAATGCTGAGCCTTGGATTTCAATAATAATGACAATAAATAAACCACATTTTGATCTTCCCAGCACTCTTTTTTTCCTTCCTACCACTCTGTCAGTCGTATGGAGTTACACCAGGTGCAATCTGTATATTCTTGTGCATTTTACTGCATTTAATTAAACTTGGAGAGTAGGACCAGCAGTGCTGCAAAAGGAACGTGACCTGTTCATGATCACTGTGCTGTGTCACAGAGAAAAAACACCCTCATTTGAAGCCCAGGACTCAAGTATTTAATTATGCTGTGCAGGAGATGGCAGAAAGAAAAAACCAGTATCATTAAACAATGAGAAAGAGCAGCAGTCCCGAGGAGGTAAGGGTCAAAATAAATTAGAAAACTGGTCTGTATGTGAATTTTTTTGGCTGAGAAAATTAAGGAAATGATGTAGCAACAAACATAAATGAAAAAATAATAAAATCATGGTGTACACAATATGATTTATCAGACCCACACAGACCAAACTCTGTCTCCCCAAGTCCCCGGCACTGATTTCAGTTTTGTGTAAAAACAAGGGCAGAATGTGGGCACAGTGAGAGATTCACGTGGGGCCTTTAACCAGAGCTGGGCTCTCTATTAATAACTGAGCCTGCAAACGCTGCTGCTCAGGGCTCCATCTCCCCAAGGCAGCCAAGCTACTTCTGACTGCAGCAGCTTCTTCTTGTCAGCCCTCATCCGAGACTGATCAACTTCCCCAAATCAATCTTGATTATTTCAAGCCCATCTCCAGCTTCTTTCCTAGAAATAAGAAAGTCTTCCTAGTCTTATAGAGTCTATTTCAATAATTGCAGCTATGAGCATGCCACAGACAGGAAGGAATGTCTCATGGCTGTGGAGATTCACATCCAATGTTTGGAAGTTGTTCCAAATTCACTACCTGGGCACAGCCTTGAACAGCCTCTGTTGAATTACATCATGAAACGTTCCTGCAAAATTCCCTGGAAAAGCATCACATCACACGTGTTCTGGCAGCCAGGCTGGGATGTTTTTATCATTCCCTCTGTTTACCTTCCCTGACTGAAGTCAGTTCTAGCTGCAGTTTGGGAGCGGGAATAACAAAAGTGACAGAGTAAAGGATTACAGAGGAGCTGGCCAGCAGCCAGCTGATGCTATCGTTACGTTTATTTGTCCTAGGCTGAGATAATGCTGTTTTCAGGGATTTTGTTTTTGCTGTTTACAATTTCAGATCAAAGAGAAAGGATCATCAGGTGACAGGCTAACTTTCATCTGTAAGTAAATGAGCTTCCTCAGTTCAGAACATGCTATGCCTTCATTAGAAACCTTCCAGAATGCTCTTGGGTAAAAATATGAGTGCAGTAAGCACTGCCTCACAATGCAAGAGCTGGAGAACAAGAAAATTTATCCTTAACCAAAATATGCAGCACATACACATGCACATTTCTCTTCTTTACAGCTGAACTGTGCAAGCACAGATCCTCTGAGAGGTTCTGTTCTCTCTCTGACTCAGTTCAACACAACCAACCCTTGCAATGGACCTTCCTGGTGTTAGTGCTGCTCTTCGTCTCTTAAAGGAAAAAAATATAAAATCCAAAGCACAAGTGGCACTTCAAGGCTAAAAGATCTTAATCTGATATAACTGAAACAGGGACTTCTGTCTGTGTTTGCAGAAAAGTGAATTTGACCGCTGTGACCTTGGGACTCAGGGAATTATCTGAGCACTTCACGTTCTGCCATGGTCATTGTCTCCACAATTCCCTTCCGAGGCACAGGTCCACCTTCCATCCCACCCCATCCTCATCTGAGTCACAAAAAGGAGATTTTGGGAAACGTGGGGTGAAGCTCTGTCAGCCAAAACCTCACGTACAAAAGCAGAGCTGATTTCAGCATGCACATTAAAATCCCACGTATAACACAGCCATAATGATGATGTTTAAACAATTTATAATGGGTACTAGCTAAACAAATTTTGACACTGATAATCACTCATGTCCATCAACACAAATTAGAACTTTTTATAGCTCCAGTACAGAAGGTGACCTTTAAGACCATTGGCCTTGATTCACAGTTAGTTTTAAACCAGGAGGGAAAAAAAGAAAAAAGGTCTGGTAGCAAATGTATAAATACTGTTCTAACCAGACAGGAGGTACAGAGGCTCCCAGTGTGAGCTGCACTGAGAGTTTTCTATTGAACAATCTCCAAAATTCTTGTCTAATGCTCCTCATACGTGGAATTCACACAACAAAAGAGCAGCACCAGCAAACTCTCCTCTCACTGAACAGCTACAAGTGTTATTCCAAACAGCTACCTGTTATTCCAAAAGAAAAAAGTAAAACAATCTTCATATTATATAAATATTTCAAACTATGCGTGTTGAGAATCACAGGTACCAATGCAATATTGTTTAATTATCCAGGGAGCTGTGAAATCCACCAACACACCTCAGACTGGTTAGAATTTTCTCCATTTTATGCCATTCCAAAAGCTATACTGTTCACATCCCAAATGAAAACTGTGTGGCAAACTAGGAAAAAATTTTACTATGTTGATTCTGAGAATTTTAATGCAAAGCTTTCACTGAGATGCTAATACTTTATCCCAAAAAAACATGTATCAATAAGGGTTTCTTCTCTAAAACATGTTCTGTTTGGTTTCCAATGTGTGCCTTGAAAACAAATTTATCAGCTGTAAAAACCAGAAGAACATCTTTGTTCCTCATGACTGAAGTCCTGTGCTTTGGGTTTCAATATTGAGTCTTTGTACGAAGGGAGAACAAAAATAACTCTAAAACATTAAACACATTATAGAACATACCCAGGTAGATGGCAGAGTACGTGCATACACACAGATCTCATTGCTCTCTGTAATATTTATAATAACTACTTGTTAGTACTATATATATTATCCCAAATGAACAGTTTTTCCTAATTTCCTCTCACTTTCCAGATTGGTTATTCCTTCTTATAGTCAGCCATTGCCTGTAACAGCAATTCTGCTTTTCCAGAATGGTGGCAGGAGAGCTTTAGAGTATTTAAACTACCAGAAATGTAAATTCACCCAGATCAAAACATGATCAACCACTGCTACATTCAATAAAGCTTTCACATTCTACTTGTTACAAAGGTATGGTGAGAAACTTGAGGGAAACTGCTCAACTCCCAGGGAAAAAAAAAAGCTTTGAAGGAACTGTCATCAGGTACCAGAACCAGCCGAGCTCCCAGTGCCAGGGTCATAATCACAGAGCCCCAGGCTGTCCCTGTCACAGTGCTTTACATCTGCCAGGCTGTCACAAGTCTGTGCTTCCCGTGTGTAATTGCATCAGCAAGTGCAATACTCATTTCTTACCCTGTGGTGACATTTTTATTCCTGTATTTAAAGCAGGTTCCTCAGCAGTTCCTCAGTGCTCCAAAGGTGAGGCTCTGCTGGTGCCCATGAAGGACTCAGGCAGAACTTGCTGCTGCCACAGCCCTGTGAGAGCAGATCCATTTTCCCCACCTCACCAGCAAATCACTTCACTGAGCACTGCTTAAAATACAATTCCAGACTTTTCCACCCTTGGATAATATCCTAACTTAGTCCTCCATCTCTGAGAGGGGGATTTTTCAACAGGGGAGTCTCTGCAGGGTCCCCCCCTGTGCTAAGAAAAGTTAATCACAGCCTTTTGATTAACTCTTCCTTTCAACTCTTTAATTGTCTGTCTGTGGCTTTTACCACCAGAGTCAGGCAAACGCTGACAGTTCCTTCACGGGCACGAGACAAATGTTGAACATGTTACATGAGAAAAGGTTAAGTGCAAACACAGCCAATAATCGAGGCTCTTTGGAGGCAGTGCCAGATCTGAATAAATCTGACAGCACCTCATTGCAAAGGGCAAGAATTTATTATTGTCCAGGTTAAACGCTCTGCTCTTATCCCTTCTGTGGCTGGAGCACAAGAAAGGCTCTTTGTGTGCTGAAACAAACATTAAAGTGCCAACATACACAGAATGTATAAGGTGTCTGGGGATTATTCTTCAGCAAAGAGTTTAACTTACTTTGGCTTCGGTCTCTCCCCTGTGAAGTGTGTACAAATGATGGACGGCACTTTGTGATGATGACCAAGGATGTGTCAGGATTTGAAAAACATGGAAATCGTGGCCTAATGTGTCAGTGGTGACCAGCAACATCCCTGGGGGAAAAAAAAAAGAAAAGAATCACAAAATAAGATTAATCACTGCAAAAGAAGAGGCTTAAAGTGTATATCTAAAAAACACTGAGTGTGGCTTACATTTGGGGTTTGGAAACAGAAGAAAACACAGAAAATGACTGAATTGAAAGGGATTCACCTCATAAAAATGAATCAGAACTCCAACTGAAATCATATTCACAGTACTACTACTTAAGTATTAATACATTAAGATAGTATTACAACACAAATCCATAAAAACATCTTAAAAATCTGAATATTCCAACTAAATCTGAGAACTGTGTGACCAATATGAAGCATTGAAATGATGAATGTTATAGCAAAACCCCAAAATGCTCTTCCCTGGGCAAGAGCCAGTCTAAAAAAGATTGATGTCTCCACAATAACAATTTTTGGAAGAAGAGATAGTCGAAATCCAGCCAAAACAGCCCAAACCAAAACAATCCTGAAGAAGCATCTTCCCTACAAGTGAAAGAAACTGTCTGATTTATTGGTGAAAAGCAGAGTTGAGAGCTTTCAAATGAAACACTAAATGAGGTACCAGGTTCATTGAAAACAGGTCACTGGCAGAGGTACTGAAATGATTCAATTAGATCAGCAGAACCACAGTAACTTACAGTCGCTATTTACTTTTTTATCCCACTATGTCTCAGCCCATAACCCAGTTTTAAACATTTATAAAGATATTTGAAGTCAATTTGCCATAAATTTATACAAAAAATTAAAGTATTTTTGTACATATAAGGAAAATACAGCATCATGGCAGAACTTAGCATTACAGTGACAAACTCCAGATTTATTTTTCTGTTATTAATGAAATTCAGTACGTTATCACCCAAAGCAACTCTCTGACATTCAGTTAACATCAAGTACAAAGTGATTTTAGCAGTTAAATAGTGACATTCTAAATAATTTTCAAGGTATCCACCTATTAAAGAAAAACCAGGAATTCCCACTCAGGTCTGTTGCAACATTTCTCCACATAAAGCACAACTGAAATCTTTTATCCTGCAGGAAGAGAACTTAGTCCCCATGTTTTACATGACACTTATTCAGAGGATAAATTGTCTTATTTCTGCCATAAATGAGTGTCCATTGCCTTCATTTATTTACAAGTGATACCAGGAATTGCTTTTCCCTCTGCTGCCCCAGATACCAACAGCACCATTTTTGAAACCTCTCAATATTACCACTGATTTTCTACCTTATGACACTTGGAAAATTTTAGTATTAAATTGCAAAAAGTGTGCCAAGCAGCAGAGTGAAAATTAAGTGTGATTAGCCTTTCTATGGGACCACCATTTCATCACTAGATTTGATATCCCTGAGTGTCTTCCCTCCTTGGAAATTCTGGAATCCAAGAGATTGGGTCCTTAAGGCTCAGACATAAACATTTCAGAGGCCAAAGTGTTGGAACCCTGCAAACTGAGATTTTTGGAGTTTCTGTGCTGTCAGGCACCGACTCTCAGGGGGGCACTGCATTTGACCTGGGGGTGAAAAACTTGGAATTCAAGATTTTAGTGTATAGTAATGTATGGGGGGAAAGATGGAGACTTTAGAGTGGAGGTTAGTCCTTCTTTTTTCACTTTCTTCTTCCTTCTCCTTCATGGGTTTGGGTGGTTTTCTGTGATTGGTTAATAAGGTCTGCATTGCAGACTTCAAGTGGTCAGTTATTTGGTTTAAAGTAAAAATAATTTAGGTGGCATTTTACAATTGGATGGATTGTCCTTGAAAAGACTTTGTAGAGATAGAAAGGTGCTCGCTCCATTTTGCACCTTGTTAACTAGAGGTATTGCAGAACTCATGGCTTGTGAGGCTGTAATAGAGATAATATAGATAAGAATCCCCAGAGATCTAAGTCTGAATGAGAACTTCATCTCTTGTGCAATTAATCCCAATCTTGGTGGCAGAAAAAGAAGTCACAACCATCACACCAAAGGCTTGGCCCTGTGGGCCCAATGTCCTGAAACCCCACACCCCCAGAGCCAGCGTGGCACCACCAGGGCACACCTCAGCTTCTCCAAAACCTCTGAAAGGATCCTGTGAAATCAAACAGGCAATTCCAAGGCGCTGAGGCCCACCAGCAGCAAGGTACAACATCCAAATTGCTCCCGGAGACAAAACTGCCTCCAAGCTTCCCCTCAGCTTGACCACCGAGGCTGGCAGGGCCCGGGCCCGGCCAGGCCACCCACGCTGCACCCAGGCATTTCCTGCAGCTCGCACAAACGCACCATCTCACATCTGAGCTCAGCAAGATTCCCTCCAGCAGACACACTTTTACTGTTCCCGGCTGTTCCTCCGGCCCCGAGTGTTAGAAATGAAAGGGAGTTTGTTATGGAGCTGAGAAATCCGGGAGAGCGCTGGGGTATTATGTTTGGGCGGTAAGGCATGTGAGCTGAGGTTGGTCTGGATGTTAATGTTGGCTTAACTGGCAATTTCCTTGATTTGTAGTGACTGTGTTGATAGGAAATACAGCTCAAGTTGCTCCGGTGCGAGGCAGCCAAGCCTTTCGTGTGGGATTATGCACACAATTTGCATTAATTCTGTTCTGCAACATCACAAACTACACTTCCCTTCTAGTGAAGTGTGCGGTCCTCAATAATATATAGCATTTCCAGCAGAGAAAGCTGGAAGCAAAGAGGGGTTTGTGTG
>VWYN01008153.1:35404-49422 GCA_013400075.1 Hippolais icterina
TCACCTCCAGCTCACCCCCACCGAGGTCAGCCCCACAGAGCATCCCAAACTGAGCGCTTCCAGCAGCACCACGATCCCACAAAGCTTTCAAAGCCAAACCCCCTGGAACAGACCAAAATGCCACAAATTCAAAACCAAGCCCCCTGGAATAGACAAAAATTCCACAAATTCAAAACCAAACTCCCTGGAATACACCAAAATCCCACAAATTCAAAACAAAACTCCCTGGAATAGACAAAAAAAATCCACAAATTCAAAACCAAACCCCCTGGAAAAGCTGTTGCTTGGATCCTGACCCACCCCGTGCATTCTCCAACTCCCTCAGCTGCCAATCCATCGGAACATGGGGGCCCCGTGGTGCTGACAGGCAAAGCTGCTTTTTTTGGAGCATCCTGAATCTCCAAAAATGATTTTTAGTCGTTTCCTTGGATGGCTGGTTTGGATTTGCAACACCCAGGCCGTGCAAGAGTTCTCTTTGCCCTCCTGGAAAACAAACCCTTCACTTTTGGGGGGCTCTTTCCTTTCCTTTAGGGTCCCTGCACCCCAATTTTGGCACCGAGTGTGGCTCCGGGTCCCCCACAAGCCCCAAGCACCCCAAGATTGGGGCTGGAGCACTGGGGAGAACGGATCCCTGTGCTCTTAATCTCCCTACATCTGCTAATTAAATATTGATGGTGGTTAAATATTCATAGAACACTTGGCTCGGAGTTTTCATCCGTCTTCAGGCGGGCGTGGGGTCTTTGATGTGTTATTTTCCTGGTCACACAAGGTCCCAGAAGCCTCCAGACTTGTCAACACTCTTTTGAGGTTGATTTTTTTTCTCCCCCTTTGCCACGTGTTGCTGGGAGAGGGTTTGGGTTCTTTCATCCCCATTCTTTTCCCTCTGTATCCTCTCTCCTCCCGGATGATTCCCGCGGTTCCAGAGGTGTCTGGGAGCCTCGTGGTGCCTCCAAAGGGGAGGTCGAGCATCCTCCGATGCTCTCGGTGTCTCCACCAGCGAGGAGAAGCCCCGGTGGGTCCCCGCGGGGCACTCCGGACCCCGGGGTGCCGCATCCCGGTTTGGGGACCCCCGAGGAGCGCCGTGTCCCGGCCGGGCCGTGCGGAGGAGCAGCGCCGAGAGCCGTTCGTGGGGCAGCACTGACATCTTGTGCCAAAGGCAGGGAAAACAGCGTGCGGGGATTGTTGGGATGCGGGAACTCCTGCGCTGCTGCGCGCCCCAAACCCTGCGGGCGCCTCACCCACCGCGGGGTTTGGCCGTGGCCAGGAGCCCCGAGCGAGCCCTGGGGTTCCAAAAATGACAGAGGGACACAGGCCTCATCCCACCCCTGCACAGCTGGTGCTCATCCCCATCATCTTCTCCCCTATCATCATCCCCAGCTTCATCCCCAGCTCTATCGCCATCATCATCTGCATTTTCATCCTCATTTTCATTCCCATCATCATCCCCATCTTCACCCTCATCTTCATCCCCATCTTCACCCTCATCTTCATCCCCATCTTCACCCCATCACCCTCATCTTTATCCCCATCATATTTATCCCCATCTTCATCCCTTTCCGCATCCCCATCCTCATCCCCTTCCTCATCCCCTTCCTCATCCCTATCATCATCCCCATCTTNACCCCCATCATCATCCCCTTCCATATCCTCATCTTCGTCCCAACCTTCCCTGTCTTCATCCCCATTTTCCCCTTCCTCATCCCCATCTTCACTGCCATCATCCCCATCTTCTGTTGGAACCCTGGTCTCTGAGAACTTTAGACTTCATCTTCATCCCCATCATCATCCCCATCTTCACCCCCATCATCATCCCCTTCCATATCCTCATCTTCGTCCCAACCTTCCCTGTCTTCATCCCCATTTTCCCCTTCCTCATCCCCATCTTCACTGCCATCATCCCCATCTTCTGTTGGAACCCTGGTCTCTGAGAACTTTAGACTTCATCTTCATCCCCATCATCATCCCCATCTTCACCCCCATCATCATCCCCTTCCATATCCTCATCTTCGTCCCAACCTTCCCTGTCTTCATCCCCATTTTCCCCTTCCTCATCCCCATCTTCACTGCCATCATCCCCATCTTCTGTTGGAACCCTGGTCTCTGAGAACTTTAGACTTCATCTTCATCCCCATCATCATCCCCATCTTCACCCCCTTCATCTCCAGCTTCATCCCTATCTTCATCTCCAGCTTCATCCAATTCTTCATCTCTTTCTTCATCCCCATCTGCCCCATCTTCATCTCCATCTTCACCCGCATCACCCCCATCTTCATCTTCATCCCCATCTTCACCCCATCATCTCCCCTCATACCCTTCAAGGTATCCAATGCTTCCCACGGGGAATTTTTACCTGCAGCGAACTCATCAGGAAGGTCCTTCCCCACAGCCAGCCCAGGAAATGTTTCTGAAAGGATTTTAGAGGAATTCCCAAAATGGGGAAAAGCAGAGTCCTCAAACTCCTGGGGACATCAGGAAGGTCCTTCCCCACAGCCAGCCCAATAAATATTTGTTAAAGGATTTTAGGGGAATTTCCAAACCGGGGGAAGGACGCTCCACACTGCTCTGCCCGTCCCACCTGCTCGGAGCGCTGCCGGGGGAAGGATTCGCCAGGAAAACACCCCGGGCTGGGCCTGGAGGAAATGAATTCATCTCCCCCGGGCTGCCTTTTCCTGCCCTGGTCAGGCGGTGGCAGAAAATACGTGTGAAAAAAAGGTCAGCGAGGCCCCCGAGGCGGATGGGAGCTGCTGATAGCAGGAAAACCCCGCGGGAGGGGGAGGCAGGTGGGGTGAGACAGAATTCCCCAAATCCTGGTGATGCTGATCCCATCCTCACTTCCCTGCATCCCGTGGGCGCTGTCCAGAGCCTGGAGGGAATCCTGAGAGCCCAGCAAGTCCCCAGGGTGGATTTTGGGGGGTTAGTTTGGATCCCAGCAGCTGGGTGCAAAACATTTTACGAGTATCTTCCTCACTGCTTTGGGATTTATCCTTCTTCTTCTTGTTTTGTGCCTTTCAGGGAGCTGGGAAATCATGAGGAGGAAACTGCAGGAATCACAGTGCAGGTCAGGAATGAGGGTGCAGATCAGGAATGGGGGTGTGGATCAGGAATTGGGATGAATATCAGGAATTGCATGAATATCAGGAATTGGGATGAAGATCAGGAACTGGGGTGAAGATCAGGAATTGGGGTGCAGATCAGGAATCAGGGTGCAGATCAGGAACTGGGGTGCAGGTCAGGAATTGGGATGAAGATCAGGAATTGGGATGAAGATCAGGAATTGGGGTGTGGATCAGAGGAGGCTTTGGGTCTATTTGAGTCCTAAATTCGTAGTTTTCAAAGGTCAGGGTTGGGAAGAGCTCACCCAGAGCTCACCCAGAGCTCACCCAGAGCTCACTCCGAGCTCACTCAGAGCTCACCCAGAGCTCACTCAGAGCTCACTCAGAGCTCACCCAGAGCTCACTCAGAACTCACTCAGAGCTCAGCCAGAGCTCACTCAGAACTCACTCAGAGCTCACTCAGAGCTCACTCAGAATTCACTCAGAACTCACTCAGAGCTCACTCAGAGCTTACCCAGAACTCACTCAGAGCTCACTCCGAATTCACCCAGAGCTCACCCCGAGCTCACTCAGAGCTCGCTCAGCCCGGCCCTGATGGCAATCTCAGGCAGAGGAGTTCGGTGTGAAATCAGCGCCTGAGCCGGGGCCGTCCCCGTGCGGGGGCAGCCAGGATGCCGGGGGCCAAAGGCCACGGGAAATGAGTCAGTGAGCGCTGGAGATGTGTCGAGGAAGGGGAAGAGTTCAGCTCGGGACAGCTGAGAGAGGCTGAAACGCTCAGGGACAAGGGGAAGCCACAAAACCCCTGCCCTGTGCCCAGGGACAAAAGGACAACCACAAAATCCCTTCCCTGTGCTGAGGGACAACCAGAAATCCCCTGCCCTGTGCCCAGGGACAAGGGGACAGCCACAAACTCCTTCCCTCAGGAGATGGGGACAGGGATTGTCACCCCAAATGGGAATTTTTCACCTCTCTGAGCCCCCCACCACCGCTCTGGCCTCCAACCCCTTCCCTCTGGGGCTGCTCTCCCTCTGGGCCAGCAGGATGTGGGGACACAGCTCCAAAATCAGGAGAGGAGCCCAAACCCCCAGAGAGTTATCCCAAAACCTCACAGTGCCGTGTTTTTCACGGTGTTTCCACTTCCCACAGGTTTGGGGAAGCTCCCAGCCTTTCCCTGAGCCTGAGTTAGGAAGATGAGGGAGACATGGGCTGGTCCAAGCCTGGAGCAGCTTCTTCCAGAATTCCTGGACTTCAGATTTTAAGATTTAAGATTTTAAGAGCATCTTCCTTGCTGCTTTGGGGTTTATGCTTCTTCTTCTTCTTTTGTGCCTTTCAGGGCGCTGGGAAATCATGAGGAGAGTGGAAACTGCAGGAATCGGGGTGCAGATCAGGAATTGGGATGCAGGTCAGGAATTGGGGTGAAGATCAGGAACTGGGATGAAGATCAGGAATTGGGGAGCAGATCAGGAATTGAGGTGCAGATCAGGAATTGGGAAGAAGATCAGGAATTGGAGTGCAGGTCAGGAATCGGGGTGCAGATCAGGAATTGGGATAAAGATCAGGAATCGGGGTGCAGATCAGGAATTGAGGTGAAGATCAGGAATTGGGGAGCAGGTCAGGAATTGGGGAGCAGGTCAGGAATTGGGATGAAGATCAGGAATTGGGAAGAAGATCAGGAATCGGGGTGCAGATCAGGAATTGGGGAGCATGTCAGGAATCGGAGTGCAGATCAGGAATTGGGGAGCAGGTCAGGAATTGGGATGAAGATCAGGAATCGGGGTGCAGATCAGGAATTGGGGTGCAGGTCAGGAACGTGGCGTGCTCAGCATTCCTCCCACAGGATCCACACGTCTGCAATCGGATTTAGCCGGGATTTTCCTGGTGAAACCTCCCCTGGAACAGGATGGCAGCGCTCATTCCACTTTAATCCCACAGGGGGAAGGAGTCTCAGGGCAGCTGGGTGCCAGGCAATGCCTTGGACATAAAAAAAACCCCCAAAACATCCCCGCAGCTTTTTGGGGGCAGAATCCAGCCGGGCCCTGCAGGGATGCGGGTGGCCGAGGGGACACCGTGAGCCGCCTTTTCTCGAGGACCTTTTTTGGTGACCCACCCTGATAGAAACCACTTCCGCAGCAGCGGGGGAAGTCCTGCGTGGCTGGGGCCGGACAAGGACTTTAAAAAAAGGAAACGGCACCAGCGGGGTGTGAATTCAGCGATAACCACAGCGCCAGCCCCGGCCCGGGGGCGGAAAAGGTGACCCGGCCACGCTTGGAAATGGAGGAGAAGAAATCAAATGAAGGGAGAAGAAGAAATCAAATAAAAGGAGGAAAAGAAATTGAATAAAGGGGGAAGAAGAACTCAGACAAAGGGAGAAGAAGAAATCAAACAAATCCTTGTTAGGGACAGCCCTGACCGGGCTCGGCTCCCGGCTGTGGCTGTGACTGTGACCCCGCCGAGACTTTGGCTGCCCCCGGGGGTATTGATCGGCTGGGAGGGAAACGCCGCGGCATCGATAGAGCATCGGCTGGAAAAACAGCTCTGCCCCCGGGGCAAGCGGCATTCCCGGTGTGCCCCGGGCTGTCCTGGTGTGTCCCGGGCTGTCCCTGGCTCTCCCGGTGTGTCCTGGGCTGTCCCAGGATGTCCCGGGCTGTCCCGGTGTGTCCCGGGCTGTCTCGGGCTGTCCCAGTGTGTCCCAGTGTAACTCAGGATGCTCAGGATGTCCTGGGCTGGCCCAGGCTCTCCCGGTGTGCCCCCGGGCTGTCCCAGGATGTCCCAGGCTGTCCCAGTGTCTCTCAGGCTGTCCCGGTGTGTCCCGGGCTGTCTCGGGCTGTCCCAGTGTGTCCCAGTGTAACTCAGGATGCCCAGGATGTCCCGGTTTTTCCCAGGCTGTCCCGGTGTGTCCCAGGCTGTCCCGCAGCGCCCTCAGACCCGGCCGGGGCTGGTTCGGAGCGCGGGGCCGGATCCAACCCCGTCATTCCCGTACGGATTTCCTCAGGAACGCTCTGCTTTCTGTCAGGAACTCTCTGTTTTCTCTCCGGAATGCCGGTGCGGGACTGCGGCGTCCCCCGGGACATCCCAACCCCACGCAGCAGCGCGGGCTTTGCAGCGCCTGCAGATGTTCTGGAGAGGGGGACCAAGCTCGGTGTGGTCCCGGTGGCTCCGGCAGTGTCCGGGTTTGTCACCTCCCCCGGGATCTGTCACCTCCCCCGGGATCTGTCACCTCCCCCGGGATCTGTCACCTCCCCCGGGATCTGTCCCGTCTGGCCAAGCCCGGAGCCAGAGTTGGGGGCGCAGGCATGGAGGAAACGGGAAAAACAGGAAAGAGGAGGGGGAAAGGGAGGGAAAAGGCGTTTTCCAGATAATCTGTGGGGTCAGAGGGCTCGTGGGGCCGCCTGGAGCAGAGGCTGTGCCCGCGGCTCTGCCCCGAGCACAGAGCTGGGAATGTCATTCCCGGCCGCCCTTGCCCGCTGCATCCCAGTATTTCATCCCGGAGTGTGTAAAAAGGGTTTTCCCAGACCGATAAACGCTGCTTTGTTTCCCTTCCTTTGGTTTTCCTTCCTTTTGTTTTCCAGGGAATATTTTTTACCCTTTCAGGGCCGTGTTTGCCCCAGCTGCACCGGGAGCCCCGCGGTGGAAGAGAAATGAGGGAAAAGATGGAAAGGCGAGCCAGGGGCTGAGCCAGAGCAGAGCCCTGATGCTGAGAGCCAGCCCTGCTCCCCCAGGAGGGATTGATGGGGAATTTGGGTGATGACAAAAGGTGCTCAGCTCTGCCAGGCCGACACAAACCCCTTTATCCGCACCCCATTGCCACCCCACAGATGGATCCCAAACAATCCGAGATTTATGGGAAACGCAGGAGAGCGAGCGAGGAGCTCTCCGCTCCCACCGGGGCAGGGACAGCACCCCCAGGCAGTGTCCCCAGCACCCCGGGGTGCCCTGGGCATTCGCACCCTCCAGCACAGCCCCTCCTGTCCCCGCCGCTCCCCTCCATCCCTCCCTCCGCCAGCTGCCGGCAGCTGCGGAGCGCGCTGGGATCCCGGGGGGAGAGGGGGATTTTCGGACAGCTGCGGGCAGGCACAACCCGCGAGGGACGCCCCTGGCTGGCCCCAGCCTTTCCCAGCCCGGCCCGGCCAAGAACATGAGCTCTGCTCTGGCACCGAGCGAGGGGAAGCGGAGCCACCTGCCCGTCCCGTCCTCCCCCCGGCCCCTTGGGCCCCAAACGCCCCCAAAACCTGCTCAGAGGGGTTTGTGTGCCTGATGCAACCAAGGAGCTGCTTCCCTGCGGTTTGGGGTTTTCCTCTATGGTTTTATTTGCTCTCTGGTTGTTTTTTGGGGGTGGGTTTTTGGTCCCCAGGGCCAGGAGAGAAAACTGCAGGGCAGGGACAGCACATGGAGCATGGGACACCCTGGGACACATGGGACACCCTGGGACACATGGGACACCCTGGGACACATGGGACACCCTGCAGGACGCTGTCACCCACCCAAAGGACATCCCCACACCCTCTCACCTGCCCTGGGGGTCTCTCCACGAGGCCTGGACACAGCCTGCCCCGGGAAGCAGGGAGCAGAGCCAGGCTTTGGGAACAGCCTGTCCATCAACCCTAACACCGGGGCTCAGGAAAAATCCCAAGCCCAGCGGTGCCAGAAGAGCAGCCTGGGAGCACATTTGTTCTTTCCCAGGGCTGGGGAGGGGATGAGGGGATGAGGATCATTTTCCCTCTGTGCTTTGGGACGTGGCAGGGGCCCAGGCCCTCCCCCCGGCCCAGGGGGAAGCTCCCCCATAAAAGCAGCCGGGACAGGCTGGCCCCGGCACAGGCGGCTCAGCCACGGCCACAGCGCAGCATGGGGACAGCAGCCAGGGGCGCCTGTGCCCTCCTCATCCTCTGCACGCTGTGCTGGCACAGCCTGGCCCAGAGTGAGCATCGACGGAGCCCAGGGGTGGGGACGGGACAGAACCCAGGGGTGGGGACAGGGACAGAACCCAGGGGTGAGGAACAGGGACAGAGCCCAGGGGTGGGGACAGGGACAGAACTCAGGGTTAGGGACAGGGACAGAACCCAGGGGTGGNAGGGACAGAACCCAGGGGTGAGGGATAGGGACAGAACCCAGGGGTGGGGGGATAGGAATGGGGACAGAACCCAGGGGTGGGGGACAGGGACAGAACTCAGGGCTGGGCAGAATCCAGGGCAGTGGGACAAGGACAGGACTCAGGGCTGTGGGGACAGGGACAGAACTCAGGGCTGGGCAGAATCCAGGGCAGTGGGACAAGGACAGGACTCAGGGCTGTGGGGACAGGGACAGAACTCAGGGCTTGGGACAGGGACAGAACCCAGGAGTGGGCGATGGGGACAGAACCCAGGGCTGGGGAACAGGGACAGAACCGAGGGACAAGGCACAGGGACAGAACCCAGGGCTGTGGGAAAAGGACAGGACTCAGGGCTGTGGGGTCGGGTACAGAACCCAGGGCTGTGGGGTTGGGTACAGAACCCAGGGCTGGGCAATACTCAGGGCTGTGGGGTCAGGGATACAACCCAGGGCTATGGGGTCAGGTACAGAACCCAGGGCTGTGGGGTCGGGTACAGAACCCAGGGCTGTGGGGTTGGGTTCGCTTCATGCACGGGATGCAGATGGATCCCCCCAAGGAGCTGCCATTGCCACGGCAGGAGGGCTGAGGAGGGCCTGGGGGTGTCCAGGCTAAGCCAGGCTTGTGCTGTCCCCCCAGGAGCTCCAGCCATGCCCGACAAGTGCTGCTTCAACTTCCAGACCAGGAGGATCAAGAGGGACAACGTGGTGGCCTGTTACCCCACCAGCCCCGAGTGCCCGCACCAGGCTGTGATGTGAGTACCCCAAAATCCTCCCCTGGGCCCTGCCACAGTGGGGTCCCCACCGAGCCAACAACTTTTCTCTGCCCCAGCTTCAGGGTGCGGAACGGGAAGGAGATCTGCACCCAGGCCAGCAGGGCGTGGGTCAAGAGGTACCAGCAGAGCTTCCAGGTCAGCTCCTTCTCCATCCCCAGCTAGCGGGGTGGCCGGGGACAGCGGGGACACCTCCGAGGCAGAGGGGACACTTCTGGATGGAGCAGCTCACAAGGGACATCCTCCCCGCCACCTCACCACCCCCCTGAAGGCAAAGCCAGCAGGATGGAGTGTCCAGACCCTCTGTGGCGCACGGAGGGGCTGCAGGGGGTGGGGGTGAAGGGGGAGCAGCCCCACAGCTGTGTTTTTGTAGGCACTGACCGGAATTAAAGGCGATTCCCACGTGCAAACAGCTGTCTGTGCGAGTCTCTGGGGGCTGGGCAGATCCTGCTGCCGGCTTTCCTGCCCAGGGGTTGGGATCAGCCAGGAGCCAGGAGGAGCTGGAGCCCCAGCCAGGTGTCTGTGAGGCTGTCCAGGGGTGACAAACCAAACCCATGAGGGCTTTGGGGAAGAATCATGACAACATGTCCTGGAGGAGGGGGCTTCCCGTGCTCCTAATCCTAATCCTAACCCACCCACCATCCCAATTAACAGCCCAACCCCCGTTAGAGGGGGATCTGTGGGATGAGACCCCAGGAAGAGCTGGAGCCGCAGCCAGGTGTCTGTGAGGCTGTCCAGGGGTGACAAATCAAACCCATGAGGGCTTTGGGGAAGAATCATGACAACATGTCCGGGAGGACGGGGCTTCCCGTGCTCCTAATCCTAATCCTAACCCACCCACCATCCCAATTAACAGCCCAAACCCCGTTAGAGGGGGATCTCTGGGATCCCAAAATACCAGGATGCCTGCAGGAAATGCTTGGACAGTGGCAGAGCCACCACGATGAGCAGCCAGGAACACCCAGGGGACAAACCCACCACCAAGCCACCCACCCCAGAACAGGCAGAGGCCTCTGAGCCAGGAAGAGCTGGAGTCCCAGCCAGGTGTCTGTGGGGCTGCCCAAGGGTGACAAATCAAACCCATGAGGGCTCTGGGGCAGAATCATGACATGTCCAGGATGACGGGGCTTCCTGTGCTCCTCACCCACCATCCCAATTAACAGCCCAAACCCCATTAGAGGGGGATCAGTGGGATGAGACCCCAGGAAGAGCTGGAGCCCCAGCCAGGTGTCTGTGGGGCTGTCCAGGGGTGACAAACCAAACCCATGAGGGCTTTGGGGAAGAATCATGGCAACATGCCCGGGAGGAGGGGGCTTCCCGTGCTCCTCATCCTCCATCCTCATTAACAGCCCAAATCCTATTAGAGGGAGATCTCTGGGATCCCAAAATACCAGGATGACTGCAGGAAATGTGACAGGCACTGTGACAGTGGCAGAGCCACCACGATGAGCAGCCAGGAACACCCAGGGGACAAACCCACCCCCAATCCACCCACCCCAGAGCAGGCAGAGGCCTCTGAGCCAGGAAGAGCTGGAGTCCCAGCCAGGTGTCTGTGGGGCTGCCCAAGGGTGACAAATCAAACCCATGAGGGCTCTGGGGCAGAATCATGACATGTCCAGGATGACGGGGCTTCCTGTGCTCCTCACCCACCATCCCAATTAACAGCCCAAACCCCGTTAGAGGGGAATCTCTGGGATGAGACCCCAGGAAGAGCTGGAGCCCCAGCCAGGTGTCTGTGAGGCTGTCCAGGGGTGACAAATCAAACCCATGAGGGCTTTGGGGCAGAACCAGAGGGACAACATCCCCGGGAGGAGGGGACTTCCCGTGCTCCTCACCCACCATCCTAATTCACAGCTCAAATCCCATTAGAGGGGGATCTCTGGGACCCCAAAATCCCAGGATGCCAGCAGGAAAGGCGATGGGCACTGTCATAGCACCAGAGCCATGACAATGAGCAGCCAGAAACACCCAGGGGACAAACCCACCCCCAATCCACCCACCCCAGAGCAGACAGAGGCCTCTGAGCCGAGGGGTGACTTTTGCACAGGAACTGGCAAGTGTGAGCATCACCACTGAGGTGTTTGCTGGTGACCACAACCCAACCCAAAATAGACTCCCCAGCCCAGGCCACTCCCACACTTTCCTGGGGTGTCACGGTGGCCAAAGGGGCTGCCAGAAGGAATTTCCCCTCACCACTCGCCCCTCATGGAGAGATGCCAGTGGTTCTTTCCACGGGGAAGCTCCGGAGCTGTCATGGAAAGCCTGGCAGGGGTTGTTATAAACCCCCCGGGGCTGCAGGCAGGAGGGCAGGAACTCCTGGTGGAACCAGAGGTGCTGGTGCTGACAGAGCCTCAGGTTGGACATGAAGATCTCCTTGGGCCTGCTCCTCCTGCTGCTGGCAGCTGCCTGGACCAGCATCCAGGGGATGTCCTGTGAGTACCAACGGGGAGATTTTCCCCTCCGAGCTGTCCCAGCTCCTCTTCTGATGGGATTTGGGGCTGAGGAAGGGGAGGAGAGTTCAGCTCTTAATGGGGTTGTGGAGCTGTGGGGTATCACCTGCTGCCTGAGCATGGGGCTGCCCTGGCTCTGTTCAAAATGAGTAAAAATAGGGTTGGTTCAGCCCAGAGTCCCAGCTGGAGAGCAGGGAAATGGGGCAGAACATCAGTCCCGGGGGTGAGGATCCCACCCCAAATGCCACCTTCACCCTGAGCATTCTGGCTCAGACACGGAGCCCACACAGAGGGGCCAGATGATGGAAGCACTGAACGACCTGGAGATGCCAGATTGCCAAGGGTGGGGCTGAGGGCCACCAGCTCAGTGTCCCTGTCCTCTGGGCCACGGGGCTGTGGCTTTTGAGTGGCAGAGCACTGAGCCCTCCCTGCTGCTCCCAGTCCACAGCAGAGCCCCCTGCTGCTCCGAGCTCCACAAGCAGAGAATCCCGGAGTTCAAGATCCAGGGCTACAAGGAGACGTCTCCCAACTGCATCCACAAGGCTGTTCTGTGAGTAACCCCAGCTCCCAGCCAGCCTTCCTCCCACCACCTCATCCTCATCTCACTCACCCCTCTTCCCCACCTATGGGGAGACAAAGAGACTATAGTACTAAAAGCAATATTACTCTTGATATATTGCAGCTGTGTTAATTATTAAGAGCGAGAGCAGCTTTGCTTTCCTAGCTGTAAGTGTGAAAAAGAGTGAGTTAGCTGGGAAAGAGTTCAGTTTAGTTGGAGTTAGTTGGAGTCAGTTGGAGTCTGCTGGCTGTGCTGTGAGGAGGAAGGGACAAGAAGTCGTGCAAGAAACAGAAAAGATAAGATGTTGTACAGAGGACAAACAGGGTTAGGTGGCTGTGATAGGGACAGAAAGGAGCGAGCTGGAACAGCAGAAGGAAGAGAGAAGACTGTGGAGAAAGAGCTGGGGCTGTGTGGAGCTGCCCGCTGGGATTGCTAAAGAGAAAAGGTGCAAGAGACTTTTAGATAACAAGGAGCTGATGCTCGAAGCCTTCTGATATGTTTACTGAAGCACTCTGAGTGCAGTGCCCGTCTCAACGACCACACCCACCTGCTGCTCTGCACCTGCGGGCTCCCCAAAAACCAGCCCGGGGTGCTGTGGGTGGGGCTGTCCTAAGCTGGCTCTTCACACTCGCCTCCCTCCCTCCTTCACCCAAACCGCCCCAAATCGCCCCATTTCTGCTGCCAGCACTTGCAGGGAGAGTGGGGGGCAGGATGCTGCAGGAATCCCTGGTGGGCTCCTCCCCTCCCAGGCTGACTCGGGATATTCTCTCCCCCAAGTGTGAAGCTGCAGAAGGGGTTCGTCTGTGTGGACCCAAAGGAGAAATGGTTCCAGGATTACCTGAGGAAGCAGAAGAAGCCAAACAGCACCTCCACGTGAAGCTGCCCTCCCCAGAAGCTCTATTTATTTGTATCCCCTAATCCTCTGTGTGTTTTTGTGTCCCTCATTGACTCAGGGAGCTGGCTCCCTCCCCTCCCCTGCACATCCCCACAATAAACTTCCTCCTGTTCACCTGCAGCTGGAGTGAGAGATGTCAGTCCTGGGGAGGAATGGGGTCACATCCAGGCTCAGCCTTCCCAGGAATAATCCAGGAGCCCCTGGGAGGACAGGGAAACCCAAAGAGCCCAGCTGCCCTCCAAGGTGAAGCAGCCCAGGTGTGGGGTTTCAGGGTGCCCATGGGATGGGCATGGAGATGAAAGCAAGGCTGGCAGCGGGAGGCAGATTCCCTTTGGGGTGTTTGAGGCTGTTGAGGGGTTTGGTTGGCTCTGTCTCTGGGGAACACCGTTGGTGACAGCCCCAGCTGGGTGTCACCCCCTTCCTCAGCACTCCCTGGGCTGTCAGGCAGTTTGTCACCCAAACAGGGCCCCCATCCAAGCCATGGGCAGCCAGTTTCTCCAGAAAAATCTGCATTTTCCAGTTCCCTGTTAGTTTGTGACTCATTTGAATCCTTTTTAATGAGCTAGGACATGCCTCACTCTAAAGATACCTTCATACACTTTTATATACCTTTATTGCCAAATTTGTTGCCATTTATCTGTCCCCATTTAGGGCATTTTTGTACAAATCAGTGATCTCAGGCCAATTAATCTGCCACAATGCCCACAGGAGTATGTCACCTGGAATTGGAAGGAATATTCTTGCCTAGGACTGTCTAACTGCAAATTCTCCACCAAAGCATTTTTGCAGAGAAAATGAGAGTTAACAAGACTTTTCTGGTTGCTCTTTGGTGCTGGAAATCCCAGGACTCAGCAGAATATTGGGATGTGCAAAGGATAGGGCAGAAATTGCTTCTATAAATCATAGAAGCATTAAGGAAAAGACCTTTAAGGTCAAATCCAACCATTAACCCAGTCCCAAACCACATCCCCAGGTGACACATTTTTGTGTCACACCCCCAGGGTGGGGATTCCTCTCCAAATGCCACCTTCACCCCGAGCATTCTGACTCAGACACGGAGCCCACACAGATGATGGAAGCACTGAACGACCTGGAGATGCCAAATTACCAAAGCTGCGGCTGAGGGCCACAAGCTCAGTGTCGCTGTGGCTGTGGCTCACAGGGCCCTGGCTTTTGAGATGTTTTCAGGTGCCTGGTGCTCCCAAA
>VWYN01008156.1:0-18874 GCA_013400075.1 Hippolais icterina
TCCTTAAAACAGACATAGGAAAATTTAAAGGGCATAAAACACTTATAAGGTGAACTTTTCGTCCGAATTTCCACTGGGGCACTAAAGAAAGGGTGAGGCAGGATCACAGAGAGAAACCTCTGTTACGAGATGCATTGTCCGACTTCCTCTCAACAACGGTGTTCGTGCAGAGCTTCATTGAGCGAAAGTAAATGGTCCGCACCGCCCACTTGCTCTCCCGAGGGGAAAAACTGAAGTACGGCAGAGGTGTCCGGAGTCCTGTGTCTTCAGAGGTCCGGATTGGAAAGCTTAGGCGGGGGGGCAGCAAGGGCGGACGCTGCGAGCGGAACAAGCCCGTCTGGCCGCACTATGAGCACCGACCCCGCCTGCAGAGAGGGCAGCAGTACAGAAGCTTGCCCTGACCTCGCAGATGGAGACAGAAGAGCCGGGGGAGGCGAAGGAAGCTGTCTGCGGCTGAGAGTCTTTCACGGCTGCTCGCAAGGCAGAGAAAGGAGGAGTAGAAGCCCAAGGGACTTGACCTGTCTGCAGCGGAGAATTCCAGCTGCTGGCCAGCAAACAAAGCTTCACAAAAGGCACAGTTTGTCCTCTTTAATAACGGGCCGGTTTCTCAATTCGGGAACCTGTTCCAACGGCCCGCGTACGCCGTGTGTGGTACACAGTGATCTGTCCCAGGATCCAGACTCTAGCTTCGTTGAGTTGCCATCCCAGGCCCGCTCTACTTGCCTGGGCCCCGCTACCCCGCTGTCGGGAAGACCAGCCTTTTCCAGGAAGGCACGGGGGATATACTCCTTACCTTTCAAGAGGAGGCGGAGGGAGACTTCTGTTCTCGAGCTCTCGGCTGCCACGAACGTCAGGGTCACCATATATCATTGGGATTCGGGACGGCAGGAGTAACAATACAAGACTCCGAGTCTTCCGATCGGAGGACGCATAGCGGAAGATTATTGAAAGACAGATTCTTTTATACAGTGTTTAGATACAAGTGGTATGATTGGTTGTTAGAGCTGACAGCTCTTTCTAAACATCTTTGCCAGTAAGCAAGGTCAAAAACACCAGGTGTCAGGGAAAAAATATCTGCAAGGATTGTTTGGGTTCCTCCATCTGATTTCCCAGGCCAGAGTTGAGTGAGTTATGTACTTAGCTTTCCCACAGGCGTCAAGCTCGTGCCTGAAGCCTAAAAATCTATCTTCTGACCACTGTCAGCTTAAGTTTTGGCTGTCAGCAAACTTGCAGCCTATCTGCCTAGAGTTTGTTGGTATGCCAGGACACTGCCTTCTTCCCTTCTTTTTCTCGCCCCTGTATCTCTAAATATTGCAGTCCCAGAATTAATGGAAGAATGTGTTTATTTATTACACATAAAGCAAAGCATAGTTTGTCTGAATGTGGGTGCAGAAGAAATACAGCTTTAAATGTGTTTGTTGACACCTTGAATTAAGAAATTCAACCTGCAAAGATATTTTTGTTCTTCACTGAGATCTGACCAACTCAGGAGGAAAAACAGTGATTTAACATGAAGACTTCGGTAGCCAGCCAAGAGATACTTTTAACACTTAACTTTAAATTGTGGAACAGTATTGAAATTTTAGCACCAAAGTGAAGGGAGTGTGTGTGAATGGTCTACTCTCTTAATATGTATGCCATCAGTGTGATGCTAGGATACAATTGTAGACAATGTATCTGAGCAATGGCTCCGTAGCAAGGGTCATGACACACTGAAGTTAATCAAGGTTTAACACTACAAAGCCCAGCTGTGTGCCTACAGGATAGGAACAAGCTGCCCTTGAAGATTAGTGTCTCCAATAAATCACATGCTGAAAGTACCTTGGTATGCTGAAAGATAAGCAGATGCAAGAAAACTGTAAATACAAGGGATGTATGCCTCAGCAAGTAGCTAAAATACATATTGGGCTATTGGCCATATAGCTGGGCTATGCTTTTGCAATATGTATGAGCTAATTAGTGCCTGTATAAGTATGATACTTTTGTATACAATAAATGAGACTTGTTGACCATGATAGCATGAGACTCGTCTCCCGTGGCTTCCCAACATACAATCTAATAATTCTTTGGTCTGTGTGTCTCATACTGAAATTAAATACCTGACTTGACAATTTACAGTGTTCTGCTATTTTCTTTTCATTGCTTTCATGGCCTGATTAAACTATGATTTTTGTAAGGTGACCTACTTATTTTTTCTAATTATTCCACTGTATATTGCCTGAAGTCTCATTTCCTGTAGTACATTTTTACCAAATAAGTGTAGTCTTTAATCATTTGTCTCATCCTTTTTAGTTAATACAGTTTTTCATTAGTATCATTTTCATGAGTAAACAGAAATCTTTAAAAAGTATTATTTTCTGTTTGGGGGAGGTGATGGGGGGTGGTTGTATTTATATGACCTTCCTCATGAGGAAATAGGCTCTTGATTTTTATTTCAAAATGTAGTGCCTGATAGATGGTCAGTTGTAAACATGTTTCTTTCCTTGTTTACCTTATTCAAGAGAAATACATTTCGATCATAAATTGGATGAGGTTATAGTTAGTTGGGAGTCTTTGTTACTGTCTCTTGCTGGATATATGTGAGGTGGAGCTGGGAATTATTTCTATTTTCATGCCCTTGAAGGTGTTAAGAAACGAAAGTTCTGAGGAATATAACTCTTGTATAGGGGGGCATACATAGAAAATAAGAGTTCAGACTGTCTGTTAATCAGAGACATGTGTGGAACGACTTCTAAATGACACATCCATGAAGTTGCACTCCCATGACAAATATCTGAAGAGTTGGGAGCTTCAGTCCTGAAGATAAGTGTGCCTGGCAGTCCTGAAGATAAGTGTGCCTGGCAGTCCTGAAGATAAGTGTGCCTGGCTAAGTATTTAGCTGTGATACTCTAACAGGCGATACTCAGACTCAGGTGGCATCTCCTTTAAGTGTATGTCTAGATCATACATAACTTGATTTTGGTGCATAAATATAAAATGGGAAGAATCAGTAAGGATGATATATTTTACCAATCCTGCAAAAATTTCATTTGATGTACATTCATGAAATACTTCTCTTCTAAACAAACACAAAGGAGAGATAGCTAACTGTTCCAAATTCTGCCGTTAATAATATAGAAAGTCTGTCTAGGAAAATGAGGACAAAACTGGAACCAGAGGACATGCTATACTAATTACATTATTAGTACTGTAAATTAAGTAAATAGTCCATCAGTCTGATGTGATGTGACAAAGGACATGTTATAAATTAAATTGTTAGATGTTGGACCTTTTCAGTTTTTCAGAAAACTTAGTAGGATTAGCGGTGAGATGAAAAATGAAGGAATTATCTCTCTTTTAAATGGATTTATTATGTGTTATGTCTTGAGGGTCATGCTCTGTCTCTGAATTATGCCAGCAAATTTGGAGAAATTGGCGGTTTTATCAATTGGCACAGTTTAGAACTTTTTCTTATGTGTAAAATCAACTTCTTTTTTAAAATATTTTTTTCTAGATTTTCAGGATATGCTGCATTTGAATATGTATTCGAGGTAGCTCCTTTCAACATATCAAATCTCAGTGTCTCAGTGCAATAATTTAAAAAATGAGCTCCAGCATTGCAGTTATGGAAGAATTAGAGACGTAACAGCATCTCTGTAAAATAGAGTTGCTTTAAAAAGTGGGTTTTGTTATCTTTGCACTGCTAGTTAAGTACTTAGAAACAGCAAAATAGAGAACAGTGTATTTTGAAGCTTGTACATATGCACTAAAGTCTTAAGGTATATAAGATTTCATATAGTTTGTAAAGCTCAGTGGTGGTTATGTATGTTTTTATTTTTCTAGGGTTCTCAGAGCAAAACCAGAAAAGACAGAACACAATTTCCTCAGTTCAGCTAAATTAATTAAGTAATAGGCTAAGTGAAAGTTAGAAATTTTCTAAACTATTGAAAAGTAAATTCTATCTTTCCTGAGATATTTTCAGAGGCTGCAAAGCAACAGAGGCATTGGAGAACATGAAGTATGCATTGATAAAAGATGATTTTTATATGTAAGTCATTATGAGTATTCTTAACTTTGCGCAAGATATCTTGGGGGAAAATGCTCCAAGTTTAGATTATTCTCACCATGGAATTTCTCTTAAAACAGGAGCACCTTCCCTTTTATCATCAAACTGTCACTCAATTTTCATTAAAGTTTTATTAAAAGTAGCATCTGCTTATAATCCATGTATTTACAGATTTGATCCCAGATTACAGTTCTTGTGGAAAAGGATTGTAATGTATGAAGCAGGCAGGAATGGCTTAAGAATTCTGAGATTTTAAAATAATAAGAAAATTTACTTCTTTGGCTTAAGAAATCCTAGACACATTATCCTATAGATTTTTTCCAGCCTAAACCATTCTATGATTCTATGCCTTCGAACTGTGTAATACTACCGTTACTTCCTGCCTGTTCTCCTTTCACACATAAGATGTTTGCCAGGATCTGATTCTCCTGACAGCTTGGCAAATGCTGTATTGCTCAATGGACATTAAAAAAAAAATATGCCATAAAGATAATTTCTCTGTCTTTTGTCCACTGGCCTTCACTTCCTTACAATATAGTTTGTCTTCTTTAGGGACCTGCATCATCTAACTTGGTATGATAGATAACGAGATTGAATCTTTTTTGTTCCAGTCTTGATAAGTCCATTTCAAAATATTCTAACATAGATTTTTGCATGAGGTACAATTCTCTTCATTCTGAACTGAAGGAGTTCCTCAGGAATTTGTCTAAACCTGCTCCATTTCACTGTGATGTGACATACTGTGGTGTAGCAGCCAGATATGTGAAGACTGCTGCTTGCACTGGTTGAGAATTCTGCTGCTTTAACTTAATGCTCTCTCGTTCTGTGTTCAGCATCCAATTGTCTTACAGCTTTCTATCCTGAGTTTACAGACTTCTAAAGCAGCGGCTGTTACTTAAAAAATGCAGCTGTGATCCCCCATCAAGTCTTCCCAGGTTTCTGAAATATAGAACAGCAGGTTTGTATACCAGTACCAGATGTTTACATGGCACTAGCAGTACGAAGGCATAATTTTGTAATTTGAGATGTGAACAGAACAAGTAAGTGTGGAGGTGGCTTGAGCGACATTTCCAATAGCCATTGCACATATCTTTCAGGAATTCAAGGAGTCTCAGGCAACCTAGAACATTTATATCTCTGGAACACAATAGATGAAAGGAAGAAGGGACCATCTGACTGAGTCTCTTACAGAAGCAGCATGGAGCTAAATACTCCAGGAAGAAAGTTGCTCTTAAAAATGTTTTGTCCAAAACGTTACCAACAGGGCATCATTGAAGTGACTTAATGGTCTGTAAGTATAGTGGCCATCAGTAAAACTGTTTTTGACTTGTGTTCCCATATCACAAGGGCTGAAAGCAGAATTGTTTGTTTAGAGAGGTAGGATCTGCATCCTGAAGAGAGATGTTCAAAGCTTGACTGAACACAGCCATAAATAAAATTATATGATGACAAAGTTTTTCCTTCTCAGAGCGAAGAGTTGTACCTGGTGACTTCCATGTAAAGATCCCCTCCAATGTAATTTCTTCTTTGATTCTAGAAAAAACATTGTACGACATGTGAAAGGAGGGGTTTTTTCTTTGTTTTCTTGGGGAGTATCCTTGTAGTCATGTCAAGGTTTTTCCATAGCTTCTTTAATACCCCTGAAGAACCCTACTTTATTTGACAATGGATATCAGCATTAATGTAGTTACCTTCACAATACTTAAATTACACTGAAGAACTGTCTTGCAGTTTTATCAGATAAAAGCAGAACAGGATATTAAGAAAATTAGGGCTTCGGTATCTCAGCCACAACTACAAATTGAAACTGAACAAACTTTGTAGAGTGGTTTTCTGCAATGTTTTCGTGCTTCAAGTAACTGAATAAATGCACTGTTCTTTTGATTGATGGAAAATTTAGTTGCTTCAAGATTGCCCCATGGAGAAAGGATCAGTGTTGCTTGGTTTCTTAAAAATATTCTGGTTAAAATCTAATTTATTAAAATTACATTAAAATAATTACATGAAACCCAGGATAGATATTTTTACTTTTAGCTCATTTTGTGTTTATACAGGTACGGCGATGCAGGCACACATGCTTAAATTTTGAATCCAAAGAAAGGTATATCTGCAAAACAGATGAGCCTAGATGGAACTTGTATAGTGTTCGTTTGTGTAATACATTAACAGGTGACAGATTGGTATAATGTTCCAGACACACTGTTTTGATGTGGGCAAAAATAAGAAATGACGTGAGGGTGCACTGTTCGGAGTGTGTTTACTCTTCAAAGAGGGAGTTATCTGAACAATGTATTTCATTTTTTCATCAGAACTCTCATACTGTTCTTACCTGAGCATGCTTCCACTTCTCTTCCAGCACTATGTTCCTTATTCACAGGCTAGTCATACATGGCTTAGCATGAATGCTGAAAGAAAACAATTCTGAGATCAGAGGACTTCTGTCTTTCGACATCATAAATAAATGTAATGCTTCAGTTGGCTGGTTTTTTTCATCAACAACCAACAATCCAGAACAATTGAGCATAAGGCTCCCAGTTAGAACTAAAAGCCTCAAATGGTCTTCATACTTATTTATTTAATTTTTTTTCCCATGGGAAATCAAATCTCCAGAACTGATTATTTGGAAACTTGAGAAAATAGCACATTAACAACCTGTGCCAAATACTCATTGCTGGATACACTGTATCTGTTCATGTCTCTCCACACAAATGCATATTTATTTTTGGCTTGTGGGTAAAGAACCTTTTGAGTGTAAACTATCAGTGCTGGGAAAGATTTGCATTAGGAAGAGTCAGAGCCTTTCTCTCTTTTGTTGAAGTGGGTGGTTCATAATGGAAATGGGGATTTAGATGGTCATGAACCAGCATAGAGAGGCTGCTAGAAATGTTGCTTGTAAATGTTTCTACTGGCAGATGTGACTGCTTTTTTTTTTTTTTTCCCTCCTCAATAACTAGTGTCAGAACTGTCCAGAAAAAAGCTTTTCTCAGGGACAATTTGATTTTAAAATGTTTTCCCTCATTTTTCTCAAAAAATGGGAAATTATGTGGGCATTAAATAAATAGCCAATTCTGGCATTCATGTTTTATTATGAAAAATAATTTAAGAGCCATTTTTGCATGTGAAAAACACTTGACAGCAGTACTTGAACCATGTTTTATGACTATTCTATAGACCATTTTTGTTTTGGACAGTATTTTTGGGTTTTGATGGTTGTTGAACATGTTGACTTGATGGATTTCAACTGTCATTTGCTTCGTCAGTGCTGCTGGCTACATAAAATTGCCATGTATTTTCAAGTGCAGTGTTTATTTGTTGCGAATTTAGTTTGTTGGAGAGTTGAGAGTTCTTCCAGGTGATTTAAAAATACAGTTCTTACCCTGCCTGCAGAGATGTCTTCCCAATCCTCTACCAGAAGCGGTTTTTTTCAGGCTAGCTTATGGAAAGATTGAAGACAGTGAACAAAATAAAGGAATTATTCCTGAGCTCTGTTTGAAATGGCCTCTGACTGCATTTGTATTACTCATCAAAATATCAATCATTGCAATTTTTACTTAGATGACCAGTTACAGCAGTAGAGCTACAGATTATACTTCATACTGGTGGCAAAAATGCAAAACACTTCCAATTTTGATATTGTATTTACTTTTTTACATAGTGGAAGACTCTACTTCCTCATTTTCTCTACTGTTTCCCAGCTTTTGCATAGCAGCTTCATTAAACTTTTAGCCAAGAAATACACTCTAGTTCTTTCTGTACAGCTTGACATTGCTTCAGTGAAAATAATTGCTGGAAGTCTTAGTTGGATAATGGAGACATTCTAAGTTAATATAGAGCTGTACATAAAAAACATTCATAATGAAGGTTTTGTCAACCAAAATAATAGAGTCCATTACAGTGGACTAGCATTCTGAAATACTAACATCTGCTTTTTCTGACACTGTCTTGCGTCAGTATCTCATTTTCTACAGTTACCATCTCTAAATGCCCACTGACTCAAATAAGCATTTTTGCCAGCATATACCGGTTACATAAACAGAGCAAGTTGTTCACTAAAAAATACATGTTTGTTTACCTCCTTGCCACCTTCTTTCTCACTGCATTCCAACAAAATGTAGGAATCTGTGAAATCCTATTTTTTTAACAGACACTGCTTAAATTGTTAACAATTTTTAAAGAGAAAAGTAATTACTACATTTTTCATTTAGTATGTGAGTTACAGTATGCCCACTAGATGCCACTCTAGATAATCATTAGGACAGTAATGGGAGAAACTCCACTAGTGCTTCTCTGTTGTTTCAGATTATTATTATAGTGTTAAAGCACTGCTTGTTAGCTGGGAAATGCTGATTTCCCTTCACTGAGTACCAGCTGATACATCTCTTAAATTCTATTTTAGCACTCTTGCAGGTGTTCTTCAGGATCTGACAATTGAGTGCTTATAAATTATCTCGATTTTGTTATTTCTCTAATTGCAGGAGTAATTGCATTTTTTCAGAGTAACACATAGCAAAGAGAATTTCAATATTTACATCCAAATAGAAACCCATTATTTTAAGAGGAAAACTGAAAGTGTACATATAAAAATAAAATTGGAAGGAAGTATACTTCTTTTTAATCCATTAAAACTTAAGGAAGAGTAAGTTTGCACGTGGATAAAAGTGTGGGAAAACATTGTTTATGCTTCTGGTTGTATTTTTGTTAGTATTTAATAGTTATAGAAAAACTTTCCAGCATAAAATCTTTTATCTAAAGATGTACATGATAGAAAGAAAACACATTTTGTTTTTGTTTCATAAAAGCATGTTTCTAGTCATAAAATTGGACAGTCATGTGATTCATTAGTAAATACAGTGGGTTTTCTTCATATTTATTGAAATATTAGGATAATTGTCCAAGATTATGTAATCTATTTATAGTTAACAAATTCATTATTGGAGTATGTCTGCTGTGTTTCTTGCTCTGTTTCATAATTACATTTTTACACCGGCAACTTTGTCAGGTTGTATGGAAGATGGAGAATTTTACACTGGCATCTGTATATCCTAACAAGAAAAATGGAGGAACAGCAGTGATACCAAGATGTTTTTATGCAATTTGGGATTGACTGCAGACAAAAGCTGAGCAGGGAAATTGCCCAGGCTAGCAGATCTTTAGGGATGGTGAAAAATTTAATCCTGCTGCTCATTTTCCATATGCCAAGCCAGGGAGGCGATGATGAACTATTGCTGCTGTTGAACCAGGGGTTGCTGTAGGTGGTTGGCTTCACTGCTAACATTGGCTGTCAGCTACTGGGAAAACCTTGAGCCAGATCCAGCTGTACATTTCTGTACATTACTTATTAAGTTTCTATCTGCAGCATTTTTTGTTGAAGCTGAAATAAGATTTTTCTGGAAACAGTTTGATGAGATAGATCTTCATGTTGCATCTGACAGTAAGTCAGATCCCCAGTGCCAGAGTCTTCCTGTACACCTTGTAATTCTATCCCTACTTCCAGTAAAAATACTGTAACATGGAATTATGTTTTACACAAGAAATAGTGCATGATGTTAAAGAAAATTTTTTTCCAGAACAGTCGTTCAACCATACCATGTTGTCATTAATTAAACTGATTTAAAATATTATGGCACATATATTTAATAAAACAAAAGTGTTAGCATGCAAAGCAGTGAGCTATCATTAGAAACAGAAAACCAGTTTAAGACAGATTTTAGAGGATAATAAGCAGTATTGTTGGAGGAAGTAACTCTGGCATAAGAATTGTTTTTATCTGCTTTGACATCCCTAAAAGTTGAATTGCCCTTAGTAATTCGATAACAGAGATGAAAGACAGCAGAAAGTTAAGCAGCAATTGATTAGTCAAAAATTAATCACTTCATTTTTTTTCTTAATCAATCAATCATAGTAAAATAAAATAATGAAACCCTTTAGTATTTTAATTGGTTATGGCAAACTGAGGACCTGTATTTCTTTATACTGCCAGATAAAATTTACTTTAAAATGTCTAGGCCATCTTTCAATTCCTGCAAAACGTCTGCAGACTATACATCTAAATGACAACATATCAGAATGTTAGTTCGCTGTCCTTAAAACAATTTGCTTTGATTTCCCTTTGAAATAATTTGCAAAGGGTTTATAAATACAATTTCATGGTCACCTAAATCTGTTGGGAAAAGTATGAAGGGCCTGGAGCCAGTGTCCTGTGAAGACAGTGTGAGAGACCTGAACTTGTTTAGTCTAGTGAGGAAGACACTAATACTTGCCAACAACTATTTCTGGAGTTGCAGGTGTGCCATGGAGTTGAACTTTTTGAGGTGGACCATATAACAGACATAACTATACTATGTAGTTCCCATTGTCTTTTCTTAAGGTCTTGTTAAGAGAGGAAGTCTATATAGAATTTTGAGAAGAAAATACCGTCTTACTAACAATTAGTCTAAGGAGTTATGTTTTATGCTCAGCTGTGTTGACATTAGTGTTTCTTTCCTTTCAGAGTGAAATCCTGGCACTGTGGAATTCAATGAGTCTTGAGATTTGACTTCATGAAAGCAAATGTTTTGTTATTCTGCATTAGTTTGTCAGTATTTAAATTCAGCTATTTATTTTCATGCACCACAGCAACATGCAGTAAAGTTTAACAGACTAAAGCATCAACTCTTACTACAAAATTGAATTAGTTTACTATTTTTTTGTTTTCCTCTTTTTTATATTTGTTTCAAGTTTCTAAGGTTCCCGTTTATGTTGGCCTCCATAAAATGCAAATTAATGGAAGTAAATATCCACTTACAAGCAAAACTGAGTTATCTGACAGCTTGTTATATGGCTCAGCAACAGCAGGATCTGCAGGATTCATGTTCTTGTCATACTCTGGAACCCCATTTGGTCGTGAAACAGTCTTTTTCAGGGGGCTGCAGCTTTAAATAATAATAATAAAAGGAGTAAGTTAGTTCCTGTGTTTCAAACCATGTTTACTCTGGTCCTGTATTAACCACATCAAGACAGCCTAAAAGTTCAGAACTAATTGAATTGTAACATTATTCTACAAGGACAAAAGAGTGCTACAAATAGAAATAACTGTAGGTTTTGCTGGTATTTCAGCTATAGTGCAAAATGGTTTCAGGAGCAGGAGGAGTTAAAGGCTAATCTAATGACGTTGTTATCAAAAATCAGTAAAAATAAAGCTCCTTAGCCCCAGTGTAGCATTAAGAAAAATGCATTCTTTATTTGACCAGATGCATGAGAGGGTAACTCCTCCAAATACTGTGCATGCTGAGTATATACTGTATTTTACATACATATTTATTGATTGTCCCAGAGTAAACATACATATGATAATCATCTCCCCAAAATTCGCGACATGTGATCTCTCCCCTCCACACATGCATTCTTTTGTCTTGTCAGTCTCTTTGGTGGTACCTGGTGGTCAGCAACCCCAAAGTCATACCTGACTGCCTGGTGAACTGGTAAAAGCTAGCATAACTGGGCTGGCTGATTGCTATCCAGTTTTTCTTTCTACAGAATAAATGTTGTGTTGTTCCATAGGTTAATGGGTTTTGAACAATAAGCATTGTATTAGTCCACCAGGTGCAAACAATTCTTCATCTGGCAACAATGCTAGAAACAATTTGCAAATTTCTAAAATTCTGTGTCCAAAGCCTTTGGTGTAGACAAAATATTTTAAAACATAGGTTTAAAATTTATTTTAAGCTGATTTCTAAGAATTGCTGGACTCTGTATTCAGAATTTGGGAAAGGCATGTAAAATAAATAATGTTCTTAAATCTTGAATTGGTTGTCTTGTGGTGTTGTATGTGTCTCTACCATGAATCCCTTGTATTTCAATAGCCACCAGTGTGTTGGCTGATTGTAGCTGTGCATATTCAGGCCTCACAAATGTACCTGTTACAACTTTCATGTTCGTGACTAGTGTTTTAAAGAGTATTTACACTTACCTAGCTGAATTTGCAAAAGGAAAATGCCTGAATATTTCATTTACTGCTTGCTTATTGTTTTTAATTCAGTTAATTGGATCTTATATATTGGTAGGAAAGTGCAAAACAGGAAATGGATCCTTTTCGTCAAATGGAGTAAAAATGCATGGATTTATTAAAAAAAAAATAAATCTCATGACCACCAAAATTCTGCTCTCTTTTTTTATTCTAGAATCGAATGGAAGAAAGCAAAGCACTCTTTAGGACGATTATCACATATCCATGGTTCCAGAATTCTTCGGTCATTCTGTTCTTAAATAAAAAAGATCTTTTAGAGGAGAAAATTATGTACTCCCATCTAGTTGATTATTTTCCAGAGTATGATGGTAAGTATAATGACATCAGAGCTCATGCTCTGTTTACACTGTAGTACTGGCAAATTATGCTAGCCTTGTCCAAATGCTAGACAGCTAGATCCTTTGGTATATTCCTTAAAAAAAAAAACTAAAAAATTTTAATATGTGATTAACTTTTGTGGATTTTTTAGACAGCTAAGATTTTGTTTCATACTGTAATGACTTGTGGGTGGGATGGCAAAAACTTTATTGGGAAATTGTTGACTTTTAGATGAGTATTGTAATATTAGTAATGAACCACATTCTGTCACTTTTCATAAGTTAGGGTGAGGGTTTAAATTGAAATACAAGAGTTGAAAACAAATAAAAACGCTTTCCTCAATTGTACATATAGTCATCTATATTTTTGGTGGTTTGAGGTTAGCTTTTATATAACCTAAGGGGAAGTGTCATAAGTTCTCTGTAACACTTGGAGAAACAAGCAGCCATCCCTTGCACCCTTTTATTGTACCTTTTAAAACTGTGTTTTAACTTTACATTAATTATGTGAAGTTAATATATTTGTTCATAAAAAAAACTGTGGGCTGTATACATGTTTCTACTAAAGTTGTACTTTCAGGAGGTTCTCATGAGGGGAAAAGCTAAGTATTCTGAGATAACAGAGTGGAGGAAGCCTTGGTAACAGAAAAAAGTGAAACCTGTATAATAAGAGGCCTAAAGAACTAAATGTTCCTGTGTTTTAAAAAGAAAATCTATTTTGTCCCATCAGGAAGGAGTACCTGATTTTGAAGCTGAGAAAAAGATTAAAACTCATGTTCAAATATGGAAAGTAATAATGGGAAAAATATACTTTTTGTTTTCTGTGGAAGAGAACAGTAAAAAACCTGAAGGATCAGATCATATTATTTATGAGTCAGTGTAAGTTTAGTCTCGTAGTAATGTGGAGAGGAGAACTGGCAGTTGAATAGAAATACGCTTGTTCTTTTGAATTTACTTTGTGTAACAAGTTCCCTAGACAACATCCCAAAGGTGACTAGACCCTACAGTCTGCTCTGTTACCTCCTCTCAAATGTTACAAAGCCTGTGTAAAACGCTTGTCCAGGAAAAAAAAAAATCAAACACTGAGTTTGTAAAAACTTCGTTTTGCTTGTCCTTTGCTATTGGTGAGGGGAAAAAAATATTGTGAACTATCAGAGATGTGGGAGTGAAGACCTGCAAGTCTTTGAGAATCTTTTGTTTCTTAATCTTGCAGATTTTGCAGGACCTAACTCCAGAAGACAAAGTTACAGTTTGATTACTTTGGTGGCAGGGTGGGGTCAGTGGCTTGCAGAGGTCACCATGTTGTCCGTTCTTCTGTCCCAGTACATTGGGGATATGGGAATTGGGAGATCTGAGGTATCAGAAAATAGGTATTTTTCAGCTGAATTGCTTCTCTCACGTTCAGAAGGGAGCAAGTAGCCTAGGGATGAGAACTACTGGCCGGGGTGGCAAATTGGACAAATTAAATTAGGGAGTTCTGCTGCACATTACATTAGTAAGAGCTTTGAAAGCGAGGTCGAGCTGTGCTCCTAGGTCAGTGTATTACATGAAGACATGCTTTGCCTGCTAGTACTAGGCATCTGACTCAAAGGCTGGGAGAGGGAGAGAGGGCAAACACAGAAAGAGGCTATAGTTGGGAGAAAAAGAAGAGAAAAATATTGATGTAGCACTTAGCTAGATCTTTATGGTACCATACAGAGCGAGATGTTGAAAACTGCTGGTTATGGAGAGCAGTGGGCAAGAAAGCTACTAACTCACACAGTTGTTCTTTTCTAGGTCTCTTACTTAGACCAGAACTACTTTGTCATCTAAATTAAACATTAGCCAATTTTTTTAAGTTCCTGAGGTCATAAGCATATTTTTCTGTTCTTGAACCTCAGTCAGATAAAAGTTTAAATAACATAAGAGTAGGGGTGCAGAAATTTGGGTATATCTGAATAGGCCAATGGATTTTTGAGAAAATGCAGTGTGTTGTAGCTACTGTGAAACTGTTTAACAAAATTCTAGGAAACCATTTTAAAAACAAAGTGATGTATTTTGAGGAAGTTGTTGTCTATGGAAACCTAAGAATTTACAAATGTGAGTATTTGTGAAGAAATACATTTACGTTTACAAATATATACTATTGCAAGACTTAATATTGTTGCTGTTTATCTATAGAGTCTGGTGACCAAGCTAAAGGCTAGAGCCTTGTGTTTTAGAAGCTGTAGAAATGTTGAACAGTCCTCTGGGTTGCCTCAGAGAGCTTATTAATTGTTTACATTCCTAAATCTCATAAAATGTAGCATTCATGTATGTATGCACATATACATACGTCTGTTCACATGCATACATGCACATGTTGCCAAAGGTTACACCTCCACATAGATTTGCAGCACACCAGAAAGTATGTGCTTTCTCTTCCATACATTCCCTTCCTAGATTTTACAGTTACGCAAATTGGAAGTGTTACAAATTTTAAGCTTGAAGTGTTAAAAATAAGGTCTGTTATCCAGTTGTTGAAATCTATGGATATGTAGTGGGCACAAAACTATTGATTTTATAATTACTGAAGGACAGTAGGTACGCATAACAGCTGGGTGCTGGTATTTGTATAGCTGTGTAACAACAGGACTAATGAAGAGAGTAGGAGGAGCCAACAGCACAGAAAGTGTGTGTTCTGTAGAAACCCACGTTTCAGAAACAGGAGAGCAAGGGAACAATGACTTCAGGTGGCAGCACTAGATGGATGAAATAGGATTCACCAGCGTGTGACTTACGTTCTTGCTTCTGCACTGCTTTTTTGCCTGTGAACATGAATGAATCCTCACTGTTCCAGGTTGAAAGTAATTACCTTCTGTGATCTTTTAAGCTGAAAATGTAGTTTGGTTAGATTGACTCTTTCCTTCTGAGAGTTACAATTTCAATTTAGATCTGATAGGATCATTAACATACATAATTTAGGTACCAACTGATTTTTTAGAACATGAGCCTTTTGCAGGCAGCAGTTTCAGCTGGAGAGCAGCTGTGAATTTTATTATCACTTAAAGTAAATTAAGTTTTATTGATGACAGTGTCAGACCCAGCTCAGGATATAATTTCACTATTTCCTACTAAAATCTATATAAAACTAGTGAATCTTGCAGTGCTAAAATAACTGAAATATAATTTAAATATAGTAGGTTTAGACTGAACATTCACCATTTCTACTAACTTTTTAAAGATTTAATGATATAGCTAATTATTTTTATTCTGTGCATTTATAAATCACCTGTTTTAAAACAGGTTATTTATCTTGGTGAAGAAAGAAGATAGTCAGCAGCGAAAGAGCAGCTCTCACTTGGTGAACTTCTGAAATTTCCTTCTATCTTTATTTTTAATAGTTCCTACCACAAAGAATGCGATTCTATTGATTAGTAGAAGGTTCCCCATCTTGTCTTATGTAAGCATCACAGAGTAAGGCTTCCTTACTTTTAAAGAAGTGGAAATACAAAATTGACTTTAAGAAAGCTGAATTTCTTTTCTTACAGGACCGCAGCGGGATGCACAGGCAGCACGAGAGTTCATCCTGAAGATGTTTGTAGATCTGAATCCAGACAGTGACAAAATTATCTACTCTCACTTCACATGTGCTACAGACACAGAGAACATCCGCTTCGTCTTTGCTGCTGTCAAGGACACAATCCTACAGTTAAACCTGAAGGAGTACAACCTGGTCTAACTCTACCTGGGGGGTCCTCCAAAACCAACTTTCCATGATTGAAGATACACAAGAGTGACTGTATTATAATCTGTGAAAACAATTTGCATAATACTAATTTATTGCCGGCCTGGACTCTGTGAATGTCCACAGAGTTTGTAGTTAATATTATGATTTTATTTAAAGTATATGGAGGAAAAACAAAAGATGCTGAAGTACATTCACAGCACATTTCCTCATTTTTTAGGCAAAACCTTGTGACTCAGTGTGTTTCAAATTCTCAGTCATACATTTACGAAGGATGGCAGGTTTTTGCTATTGAAGCAAAATCAAGCTGGTTTCCTCTTTCACTAACCCCTTCTCTCCTCTCCTTTCCTAGTCCCCTTATCTTTTAGAAGGTACAATGGCCTTTTTTTCCCCCAGTTGCATTCCTGGGTGAAATATTTTCTCTTGAGTGGTTTGATTAGGAAAACACTATCATCACAGTTCAAGTCATCAGCCATTCTAATTTTATAGTATGTACTTTCTTGGAAGGATCAAAAAGTATTGATACTGTGATTTTTAAATTCTTTACATTGGTGTCTGCATTCTGTCTTCACTTCTGAGACTAGATTGCAAAACATAATTACAGTTGCAAAACAGTTGTATAAGGATAATAAATTTAACCATAGTTTTACAGTTAAGAAAGG
The DNA here is from genome assembly GCA_013400075.1 of Hippolais icterina. Lineage (NCBI taxonomy): Eukaryota > Metazoa > Chordata > Aves > Passeriformes > Sylviidae > Hippolais > Hippolais icterina. The sequence continues at coordinate 16,736 of VWYN01008156.1, forward strand.
TGCACTGAAGACAGTAATGAAATAATTAAGACACAATCTAGGATGTACATGGAATATGTTAGAACCTCTTTTTAATTGCCGTGTGCCATTTTTTTCTCTCTTTTTTTGTTCACAAATGCCAAATAGAAAAGTCATAGACACTACATTTTTCCCCAGTGGCTACAGCCTGAAACAGTGTTTTTCTCAGTTGTGTGGGGTGTTTTTTCTTAAGTTAGAGCTTTTTTAAGTGTTCCTTTTCCACAGTAGAAAAATTATTTTTATTATACAAAATTCATTTTGCCAAATCTGGCTTTTTATAAAAACTATGTGCTTGAAACATAAGATGCTGATTGAGATGCCAAATGGATGGGTTGGGAACCGACCTGATTGAATCAACTGCCAAGTGATTAACACACACAGTTTCAGCTCATATGTTCCCTTTTTTAGAAAGTGTACCATTTTCTGATGCCAAAACCAACATGTAAGTGAGGTGTACCATGCACCTGCATGTAGTCTAGTAATTTAAAGACAGTTTAGAGCTCACATTTTGTCAGTTATGACATGAGATTGTTTTCTGTAATAATGTCAAGACAGCTTCAGTTGTATTACAAGAAGTTATTGATGAGAGATCATGTTCAGGAACCTTTTTTGTTAAGGTTCATTCTTACCTGATTCACAGGCATTTGATAGGCTTTCATGCAAAATAGCCTCTCTCAGTGTTCAGAAGAGATTTATAAATGGAAATGAAGCAATGAGAAAATAATTCTTGAAATTTAAATGTGCAATTTTTAACAACGAAAATGCAGCACACATTGATGAGCCTTTTTTCTGCAGCTTAGGTTGAAAGGTGTTTTTTGACTAGGTGTATGATTGCTAGCAAGAAAACTCTAAAGTTCAGACATGTAATTGGATTGATTGTCTATAAGGCCAGCTGGCACTGGAGTGCACTTAAAAACAGCTGCCACATAGCAGCGGATGGGAGGTGGAAAAAATGGCTTATTAGTTGATTACCAAAGTTAACAATAAATACTAATGAGATGTTTTTCATCCTTAACCCTCCCAAATCCAAAAGAATGATAATAAAAGCAGTTGTTGTTTTTTGCTCCCTCTTAAAACACCTTGTAATTTAAAACTGGTTGTAGGTATAGTGCAATTATGAATGCTATAATCATTGTACATACATATATATATATATATATATGGCAGCATCCATATTGGCTTTGTAATCATTAATTTTTGCAAATTGAATGTGTTGTATTGATATGTATCTATGTAATTGTATTGTATGTCATAGCTAATTCACATTTTAAATAATGTTATTTTATTTACTTTTTTAAGAGAGAAGAATGTAAATTTTGTCAGTTTATTTCTGACTAGGGATTTGTTGTTTTTATTTACAAAACAAAATACTATAGTACAGAGCGGTACTAGCATCGTGCTGTATAAAATCATTTGCACATTCCTGAGTAGAAGTAAATTGGAGACACCAAGACAGAGATGATTCACATTCAAAACAATGCTCAAATCTTGTCAGGACTTTATACAGCTGAAAACAATCCTATTAGAAGAACTTACTCCATTATATGTTATATTGGAACATAAGCTTTAAATATAAATTTAATTTTTTATTTGACTGATTCGCATTAGGCTACTTTCACTTTTCTAATAGCTTTATTGGAAAAGTAAATTCAGAGGTATTTCAAACTGTTGTAGATAAGTACTAATGCATATATAATGTTGCCCTGAAAATACCATGATAAAATGCAAAACATCAGATCAGGCTTTCAGAAACTGCAGAAACCTTAGGTATAAAAACAACAACCAAAAAGTCACCATTCTTAACAATTTTAAGGAGTTAAAGTTTTTTATTTAATGAAGCTAAAGCAGGTAGATCAAGATTATAAAAACTGACACTGACATTCTGAATAGGGGATCAGAGCAGTGACTCTTTCTTACATACAGCTTAACAAAATTTGTCCTGATCATGTTATAAATGCAACAGAGCTTCTGTTTTCACAGTTCCACTGTTGATAATAACCTCTTTTTAACCTGGGAATACATTGCCCACACTGGATTCAGTGCTATAAATGGAACTGTAGCCAAAAAATGAAGAAAAAAAAGAAGGGGCGGGGGGGCGGTGGGGAGAGAAAAACACAACCA
>VWYN01008156.1:18908-33153 GCA_013400075.1 Hippolais icterina
ACAAAAAGCCACACCAGACAGAGGTGTCTAACAAAAGACACCACTGGGGTTTTTTCATTTGTTGGGGTTTTTTTCTTACGGGATACTGGGTGAGGGAGAAGGAAATGTGGTTCAAAGTTTTGTATAAAAACAAAAGTTTACTCATGCTTTATAGTTATATTGTGATTGCAGAAGTTTTCAAGAGTGTGTTCCACTGGGCTATTTTCTGGTATTTTTTAGGTAAGTTGAACCTGTGGCAATATTTAGATCATTTGAGCATGTTCCGGAAAAAAAATACTCAGCATGCCAAGGCAAGCTTTACATGAATCACCTAACACAGCATTGCAATATGGCAGTTTACAAAATATTTTCTTTTTAAATAACACAGCTGTTCCCACTTGTAGTATATTCCATTGTGGTGATGGTGGTGTTGCTGTTGTTTTAATTGGTGGTTTCTACTATGCCTTATAGTGCTTAAGTCCAGAAGTTTGTGCCTCTAACATGAAGCTGAAGGCAAAAATATCAAGACAGAAACCCTTTTAACTTTGCCAAAATGATGTGTTTTCTTTGAATGTTATAAAGGGGGGAGGAGGGAAGGAAAATGTCTTGGGAGCCTGTGTATTTTAAATGTTCACTAGCACAAGAAAGCTGTAATACGTGTTTTACAGAAACCTGGAACTTGCCTTTTTCACAAATTAACTGGCGCTGTCCTTACAAATGTAGGATGATGCAGCTATAAGGGCAGTTTACTTTTTATAATTCAGTCTCTTTTGATTGTCAAGGTGTATGGACTGTACTTTTTAATCATACTGCCACATGATTGTGCATCGCTTTTTAAAGTTTGAAAATGGAGAAGAGACTTACAATGCTGGATAACAGTCAGAATTGACTGCATGATTTGCAAAAACTCTATATGGGGGAAAAGGGCTGCATATAGATATTGCTAGACTCCCAGCCTTGAGTTGTAAGGTGCAGAAGACTTCCAGAATATTCAACCTCATGACCCTTTCCTTGTTATACATTCTTCACAAAAGAATGAAATATTAGGAGAAAACAAAGACATGTTAACCCACATGAAAAAAATAAAATTTAGACATTTAATTTATTACATGTGCTGCTATTCTTGGAGCTCTGTGCATAGTTATCCTGCAGACTATTATGTTATTGAACTAATGAAGTGTTCACAGCATATTAACAAGGCCTACTACACATGACCTACCTCTAGTTAAGAGATCAGTAAAGTAGCTATGTTTTCGAGAGACTGACATAAATAATTTAGAAAATTTACATGTCCTGGTATTTAATTAACCATAGTATTTTAGAAATTGACACTTACAAATATGGTCCCTCTTTTGACATAAACCATAAATTCTAGAATTTAATAGACATTAAACAACTAAAGTCTTTCCAGCTTGTTAGTTTAATAGGAATCTTGCAAAACAATAGCTTTAGTTTGAGAAGTGGAGCTACTGATATTTTCTTTGTTTTGCCTTTTGGTTATCTGTAGCATTTTGAGTTCTATCAGTCAAACAATTTTTTCTGTTTAGTCCATACATTGGGGTCACAGTTTGGGTGATTAAAGAATTTTATTGTAAGTTTCTCTTGAGCTTTTTCATAGTAGTCATGCTGCAGGTAAGAAAGAAATAGAGATTTTGAAAGCTGTCAAAACATTGAGTTTAATGTAAATCAGTTGATGGGGTTTTTTCTCTAAAACTACAGTTTAAGCTGATTTCCTCGTTTACCATGCTGCAGCAAATCCTTATTTGACTAGTTCTTAATAACTTCTTTCTTTTAAGGAAGGAGTGTCAGATGCATTTTTAAATTTAAGAGTATTTAAAAATAACATTTGCTGTTCTAAAGTGTCACTTAAATGCATGTATTGTGTGTTGCTTGAGGGACAAACAGGTTTTTTTTAAAAAACTAGTATTGTACAGTTTTTGCCCCTCAAAAATGTTGTTGGTTAAAAATACAGTATTTTTGGCCACATCCTCATACTACAGTATTTTCATTCCTTGAAAATTAGTTTTTCTGGAATATTTGAGCTTACTGTTCTACCAAAATGCTTCTTATTATGGTAAATGTTGGATTGATGTATTAATCAAAAATGGCTTTTTAATTATACATGCTCCATCATCATTTTCTGAATATTAAAATTTCCAGAATATCATTATTACAGCCAGATGTTCAAAACATTTGGGGTTTGTTACAGTGGAGAAAGTAATTTGACAGTGTTATGGAAGCTTTGGGTCTCTCTTTGGCTTGTGTACAATGAAAACTCAGAAGCATGGAAGAAAGGAAATAAAACCTATGCCTCAGGAAAAGAAAACTCAGACTTTGCAGACAGTGAGGCAAATTTCTTAAGGATTTTTGGATGATTGCAGTACTATTGCAATACTAGTGTGTTTCTTAGATCTTTTTGTTCACCTATGTCATGATAGGAGTAACAGAAAGAGGCCTATGCAATTTTCAGGAGTTTGCCTCATACCTGGTCAACAATTAGTGGATCTTAGATCATCATTACCAAAGAAGTAGTATTTCAGGCAAGTTTCAAAAATTACTTGGCTCTCTATTAAGTGAACAGAACAGTTGAGGTTTGCCTAAGGAAGGACAAGAGTAAACGGTTCCTCATTTTTCTTTGCAGTTGCAGAATGTATGGGAGAAGGATCAGTCACTAGGGAAGGAATTATTTTATGTCTGTGTCTCAGTGAAGATAATGTCAACTAACTGCAATGTCAGTTGTGATCTCTAGATATGTGAAATAGATGTAGAAACTGTATCTGTGTGATAAGTTGTGCATACTTGTGGTTAAAACCTTACATCAGATACTACGATCATCTCACCTAATTACAAAGAACTTTGTAGGATACTGTCCCAAATATATAGGCGTTCCAGAATATTTATAAATTGCCACAAAATACACAATTGCCATATCCTCAGGAGCACACCAGGTATCAGTATCTGATATGAAGGCACCAGACCCCCTCTCACACTCATTACTACCAAATGGAGCTACCCTCCAAGACCTCTGATCCTGGTTTTCATCTGCTCGGAGCTTTCCCTCTCCCTTATGTCAGCCCTGCTGCTTTGTCAGTGAACTGGGGTGAGGGAAAAAAAACCCTTATTTTTTTGTGCTTCTTGCTTAGCTGCTTTATTAGTCTAATTTTTAGGGGGTTCAGCCAGTGTGGCTGACCATTGGCTCGAAGAAGTGCTAAGCTGACCAAGTGGAAGGGGTAGAATTGTGTGGCCCAAAGGCTTAGAAATTAGGAAAAAGGGAGTAACACTTTCCTCCCTGAAAACCTAGTCCTAGTGGTGTAGTTTCTAAATCCTTCATTTTATGCACTTTGTGGGCTATTAGCTATTTTGGCATGGAAGTGTTGCACTTTTCTTTTTTAAAGGCCTTACTTTAGTGAGGGGGGGGAAAGGAAATTATAGAACAAGGTAAACTCTTGCTTACTCCCCTTTAAGAAACACAAGTTTCTGTGTATATGGCCTAAATGCAACTGTAGACTGATGTCTGATGTCAATAAGTCAAACTTAGTGTTAAGGGTGGAAAAATACAAGAATTGGACTTCTATTCCTCTCACCAAAAAAGTCCCAAAACAAAGCAAAACAAATCCCAAACAAAACTAGTTTTTTTCCAGTAAGATCTAAAAAGAAAATGTTTTCTATCTTATTTAAAATGCTGTGTTGCTGGGCATGACATTCAAGGTTTAATGTGTCCTTGTCCAAGGCACTTCTTTCGCCGTTCACTTTCATTTATCACACTCATTAATTGCTTCCTGCCATCTAAAGAAAAAACAGTATTGCTTTATGTATGTGCACTCTGGGACACTTTCTGATCCTTGTGAATTAAATGTAAATTGGTCTGGTAAAATTCGACAACTGATGATGTATAGTGCACCTGAAGAGGAACGCACTTTCTGCTAAATCTTGTTCCTCCTGCCATTTTATTTAGATTACTTTTTGGTATCTTTCCTTTATCCTATTTGCCACAAAGAGAAGGTTTCTTGACATAGCAGATTCAATTCTGGTAGTCACTATAGAGTTGATCATACTGGCTGCATTAAAGACAAATTGAGAAGAAGAACAGCTTCAGAAGGTTCCTGTAATCAGAAAACAAAACTATAGCACTATAGTTGGAATACTAACACTTGAAGGCAAACATGGGCCAAATTTTACCATTTTAGTACATCATTTTGCATTGTCAGTAGAGAGCTGTTTCCTGAAATGTTGCTGAAAATTTGCCTTTTTTCCTGTAGTCCTGTGTGAGGTGGTTAATGCAGTGATCAGGCTGGCACTGAACTGAGTGCATTGAGATGCATTAATTCAACAATAAATTCAAATGTATTCTTGCAAAGACTATTGCATAAGATTACTTTATATGATGCTAACAACAACAAAAAAGATTACTTGCATGCAGTAAAGGTTTAAGATATTGCACTTTTATACATTTATTATAAAGAGGAATCACTCTCTCCCTAAAAATAAAATTCCATTTATCTCACTATGAAGTATCTGGAATCTCTTAACAACTGTCAGTTACTTGTGCACACAAGTGTGATTATTGTATACTAGAGGTTAATTAATCTGTTGTCACATGCTGAAGAATACTTGGTTTATTTCAAATGCTGATTTTGAAAAGGCAGAATAATGTTTTTATTACAGTCTTGGTAACTACTTTTCTCAGCATGTTTTTAAGAGAACCCTCACAGTTACTGAAAAGTTACTGATTAATTTTAGCTTAAGATAATTGATTTACTATTCATTATCAAGGTTTTTCTTCAAGTGCTTTAGAACTTCACTGTTTCATCTTTCTTTGCTGAAGTTAAGCAACCTGAGTGTAATTGAGAGGCAAAAGGCTAGATATAAATGTAGTCAAATTCAATACTTCCCTTGCATAATAATATTTTAATGTATAAATCAATTACATGACTATAATTTAGCTGATGGAGCTATTTCTCTTGAATTGCAACAGGCTGTGGTGGTACTAAGAAGAAATCGGTTTTCCTTACATACATAATCATATTATTCAGATTCTTTGCAAGATGTCGGAAGTGTTCAAATAATATTATGACTAATACATGTGAAAACAGCTTAATTGATTTTTGGTATTTAATATGGTCTAGAAATTGTTGGAATCTCTTGTAAGAAATTATAGAAATGGTGCTAAAGTGGAAGATTTCTGTGGTTATGGATTAAATAATTCTCTTTTGGTACATATTCACACTCATAGATGCTGATTTGATTTCTGCTAATACAAAACAAAAGCAACTCCACGGTAGACAGCAAAACGTAATCCTCAATTAAAAATCAGAAGAACAAAACGTTATATAGCTAGAAGGTAGGTACAGGGCTTAACCTAGATGATAGTGTACAATGTAAATGAGCACAACAAATTTCCTAAGCAAAGTTTATGTAAACTGAGAAATAATTGGTGAGTCATTTAGGTGACTTCACTTGTTCAAGGTTAATAGAAAAAAAAAAAACCAAACTGGATTTGAGATACTTTATTAGCATCTCTCTAGGAGAATTCTTTAAACATTTTGCAGTACAAAGCAGTGTAGGTTAAAATTTTTTCTCCCTTACTCTGATATTGAAGAGTTGAGAAATACACGCTCACACTCACATACATTGCAGGACACTTAAATGGGTGCCTCCAAATTGCAGCAGAGGGGAATAGTGTAATGCTGCAAGGCTTGGAAGGCAAACCTTGCAGCCCCAGTCATCTAGATGAAAATTATTTTGCCGATTTACCTGCAAAATACACGTAGTTATTTCATTTTTCTTCTCAATAGAAAATATTATGGCTTCAGTATCCTAGCACATAGTCTTTTTAGTTCTAATTTAAGAGTTGTTAATTAACAACTCTTCAGTTGTCCTAATGGAAATAGGAAAGAATGGTTGTCTTACCCTAGGCTACAAAAACAGCCTAATGCCTGTCCTGAAGTCTCAATCATTTAATGTCCTGATTTGTTGTCTTAGACAGCCACAAGTGTGGCCTTTATTTAGCATAGCAGGCAAAAAGACATGTCCAAACCACAAAAAATTAATGAAAGGGCACACAAGTTTAGCCACTGCAGATTTATTTTCTGCAATCTGTTCATACTGGCTGAGTCTTTGCTTTCAATAATGCTGTGACCAACATAGTTTAGGAGAAGGAAAATAGTTTCCCTTGACTACCTGGAGGTCTTTTGAGTAAATCTTTGATTCCACTAACATCTATGAAAAAGAAATCCGCTGCTCAGAAAAGGCTTCTTTTACAGCTGATTATCTGAAATTTCCAAACATTAACTTGGTAGTTGAAGGTCTTTAAGTGACAGAGGTTGAAACGTTGCAAGTGTCTATTTCCATCACCTAGGCTGACAAGGCATTATGTAAAATGCTTATGGGTACATGGAAATTGCTAGTCAGTGCGCAGTGATCACTTTGGCCTGCTGTGTCACCTGTGAACCCAGAGCCCTAAAGAGTGGAAGTTGTAACAGAAGGTCACAAGTGTCTGATGTTTCTGCATTCAAAGCAAGAGCAGATGTGCTGCTGCTTTAATGGAACAAAATTCCTCTACAACAGAGATACCTGTTTTCTTCCTTTTATCTATCATTATTATGTGTTTTTAAAAACAAACAACCAACCAAACAAAACCTACCGAAGGAGCTGGGAAGGCTTATGACAACCAACACACAACACTTTCCAGCCCTGTTATTTGAGCCTCCCAGTGCCCAGTAGGTTTACAAATATGACTGCTGACCATCGATGTTGAGCCGGTAATTACATCAAGCCTGTAATGTCAGGCGGGATTCAATATGGGGTATAAAGTATGCATATACTGTTCTGTAAGAAGATGCTTTTCTCAAGTGGCAAGAGAAGAAGTAGGTAATGATAGATGGCCGTTAACCGTGTACTGAGATCTATGGTGAGAACAGGCAAGACACTGGAATGTGAAGCATCCACAGGCCAAACACAAACTGATGCAGCAGGGGACTTCCTTATTGCAAAAAACTATTATGCTTAGGCCAGAAATACACTGAGAAAACAGCAGTGTGGCATACATCCTACCACTTAATAAAAATTCCTTTGAAAATAAAAATGGTGAAGTCTGAGGCATTTTGCCAAAATTTTAAGGCTATCATTAAGGAAAACACAAGTTGAGAGTATATCTGTGCATATACTACCTAGCAGTAAATTCAGGAGCTGTGACATTTGGAAAATGGCGTATATAAATAACAACATAAAGAATTCAACACAGCCAATTGCAGGCCACATAATTTTACATCTTTCATCAGAGACAAATGCTTTTAAGTATATTTTTCTACTTGTACATGCACATTTCTATTGGCATAGCAAGCATATCCAGGCATTTTGTGATGTCTGAGAGTGCCACAGTCTTAGAGATAATGCTTACCTACATAAAGAATTTTCAGAAAGTTACTGTAAAACCATTGTAATTTCATAGTCGTTACTGAAACTACAGGTTGTGTTTTGTTTGATTTTTTTTTTTGCCTTAAAATAAACAAGTTTATTTTAAAGGTGTTTCCTACAAGAGCCTGACTTTTTTGATATTTTACGTCAAAGTACAGCTACGTTTTTCCTGCTGACTGAAGGGGATTAGGTTTCACAGACTATAATGATAATGAGGAAATCGCTGTGGTCAAGAGACCAGAAGTACCTTGAGAGAGCCAGGCGCCTCTCCTGACTCTGCCTCCTTGCTCTCTCCAGGGGAACGAGAGGCAAGAGAAAGTGAGCCGGAAGCTCCTGGCTGGAGGGCTCGGCTTACATGAATGATAGTATAAAAAATGTTCCTCATTTGGTCATCCATAATGTCTCTGTCCCTGAGACACAAGGTGACAGCAGGGCTCGGCAGAGGTGTTGGAGCCTCTGGGGTCACCTTCTCATCAGTCCAGGAGTGTCCTTTATTTCTCCAGGTGGGAATTATCCCTCTCCTTGCAATAAACTGGGGTCATTTAGTTGTGCTTACCATGACTGCATAGTAGGTGATACCAACTAGCTAGCTATATACCTATGTACAGATGTATTCATGCTTGTGTGTATACGTATGTATGTATCTCTTCAGAAAGTTCATATAATTTAGAACCAGGATCATTTAGGTTGGAAAAACCATTAAGATCATAAAGTCCAACCAATGAGTCCAACTGCTACATTCACCACTAACCCATGTCCCTAACTGCCACATCTACTCAGCTTTTAAATTTCTCCAAGGATGGTGACTCAGCCACTTCATGGGGCAGTCTGTTCCAGTGCCTGACAGCCCTTATAGTGAAGAAGTTTTCCTAATATTCAGTCTTAATCTCCCGTGGCACAACTTGAGATAATTTCCTCTTGTCTTGTTGCTTATTACGTGGGAGAAGAGAGTGACCCCACCTCACTAACAAACAGCCTTATGTCAGGTAGTTGCAGAGGGCAATAAGGTCTCCCCTGAGCCTCCTCTTCTCCAGACTGAACAATCCCAGTATCTAGTATTTATTACTGGCAAGAAATGAGAGTTCCTGGAAGTAATTTTTGTACCTGATACTTTGAAAATGCCACTTTGGGACAATTTTAGATGAGGTATGGAATAAAAAACACAGTTCTGCAAAGAAAAACCACAACTTTCAAGACATTAACTAGATTAATAATGAAGCTTCAGAAATAAGATACTGCTGTATGTTCATTTTTACTCAGTAGCAAAGGGAAGTGAAAGGCAATACAACACACACACAAAAAAATCTAGTCATAAATCATCAGAAGTCAGGGGTAGGGAGTACAGCTGTTAAAAGGAAGTTTAAATAACAAAGGATGAGGTAGCACTAAAAAGACGGATACTTTTAAGTATATTAGAATAATATTAGCAATATCATAGGTCCTACTTTGTTTTACCCAAATGGTACAACGTAAGTATGAAGAAATCAGGATGCAAGCATACCAGATGCCTGTGTCTGGTATATGTCTGAGGGGAACATAGCAAGGTGCTGTCAAGTGAGTATGATTAAATACTTTATAATTCATTAATCACTAGGGATAATTGTGAAAATACTGAGTAAAAATTAAAACAGGCCTGGATAACCTGCCGCTAAAAAAATCCAAAAACTTCTTATTTCATTTAATGTAAAATTTTAATAAATTGGGACTTCCAAGAGAAACACCAGAAGAGTGGAACAATGGTGCTGTTGTGCTACAGTGGGATGTAGTTTAACTAATTAAACATTGCCAATAGTGAGCACAAGTAAACACCTTGATAAACTTCTAAGAATATTTGCCTAAATGCTACTGACTGCTTTACGATAAACTGAACAACAGTGATTATACTCAAGTTTCCTGTTCCCACTCTGCCATACTCGTGATGTGATTGAGTGGAATTACTCTCCTACCTTGTATATACAGTCAGTGGAGCACAGGGAGTAAAACCAGTCCATCCTAACAGACTTTTGTGGGAGGTAATGCAGTTATTTTTGGTGAAGTTTAGACTACCCGACCCCCTCGAAAAGTGCAAAACTTCATTGTATTTGCCAGCACTAGAAATATGTATTATTCCCCAGACAATATTTAATCCAGTATGTTTCTAAGTCCCTCTGAACCTGCTGTTACTTAGTGTATTTTTACCAGCATTATGAAATACTTAAACCTCAGGGAAGTCTGCTTCTGGGGCATTGCTCTAACAGGACGTGATGAGTTTAAGCTCTCTGCAGATACAGAACCATTTATGTAACATTAATTTTAATTAGTGGTTTTAATAATAAAAAGATGGGAAATTTTTCCTCATACCTCAGGATTGCAGACTTATAATTAATGTGCAATAAGCTCCTTTATTCCACCACACCATAAATCTTTACAAAGCAAAATATTAGTAAACCTTAACATCAGCATGCACATGTGGATTTACTTGGGAAAATTTTCCTTTGTGATCAAACTTCTAGCATTTATGAGAGGTCCTGGACTTATCCTCTCACTTACAGGAATGATAGTATAAAAAATGTTCCTCATTTGGTCATCCATAATGTCTTTTTCACTTATCTCAGGAGATAGGTACACCAGCAGTTTTGTTCTGCTCCCATAATTTCTTGTTTGTTTGCAGTATTAGGATAGCAGATAACTTCACACTGCCAGATGAGATTAGCCTACCATGCAATTAAATTAGCAAAATCTGGCCATGGTAAGTCTCAGACATCTGGTAGAAAGAAACCTGGGCTGCTGCTGATTGTTTTCAAAGTACTCCTATTGCAAGGACAAGTTTTTCCTTTTGAGAATTAGACTGGTTTGTGATTTTTATACAATTCATTATTCACATTTTAAGTGCTGCTTAATTCATATTCATATCCTTTAATCCAGGCGTTTCTGTTGAAGGGTAAGAGTATGTTAAATAGTGTGCACTTGGAAGGTAGTTCAATCTGGAATATTTTTCACTGCACCAGTATTGGGGGTCATTGAACCTGTCAGACTAGTTTGGGCCAATAAGAAAGTTTCTCTTAGTCTATTCCTTTTAAGGAGTGCAGCTACTGTGAGTTACTGAGCAATGACATGCACAAAGTACACAAACAGAGAAAGAAAATTAAAAAGTCAGCCGAAGTAAAGCTTTATGAAAGTGTAAAATAGCAAAACAATAGGATAGCAAAACAAATAGAAACTAAACCCACCGCCCTAAAGAGAAGGACACACATGGTGTTAAAGCGAAATTAGGTTTATTTTAATCTCCCTATTTTGGAATATGCATAACATTTGAAGTCTGTTTGTTTGAATGTCTGTGTCCTACATAACTCTTTGAAACTCATAAGAAAAGTGGATAGAAGGCATTGCCAAATAAAAATCTGTATCGATTTTTCACAGGTTAAAATGATCATGATCTATGAAGGCTCAGAAAAAATTGAGAGATTTTTCTTTATCCAATACCTCTTGAGTGAATGACAGCAGGATTTCTTATGGTATACTACCACTACTTTTGCTCATAATAGGTATGAAAATATACGTAGTTAGAAATAGTTAGGAAAGTGTCTATGTAATTTAGGAGTAAAACTAAAATATTATTGGTATCAAGTATTCTGCCTTGAGGTCCCCTCTCCATATCAACAGTACCGAGAAAGCCACTGTGAGACATCAAAAATGCCCCAAGCAAACATTTGAAAATAGAAAAACTGTTTATTTCCCCATTGAACCTACATTAAGACATTTTTGCTCATGTTTTTTCTAGAAAACCATCTGCCTCACTCCTATACTCATTACCTTTTTTACTCAACCAACTAATTCCATGTAAAGCCCATCATAAAATACAAGCCTATTAAATACATAAACATTTCCTTCTGCTTCCTACCTCTACTCAAAATATCACTTCTCTTCCTGGTTGCTACAGAGCACTGCTTCATGGTTTTTTTGGTTGGTACTCTCCTGATTTGAAGATCATGTTCATCTTCAAGGAATCATAACAACAATGTAAACCTGATCAGCAGAAGAAAGCAGTAAATTATTGTGTGTGTTTCTGCTCTTGAAGAATAACAGTAGCAACATAACAATAACAAGCTGAAGACAGAGGGAACTACTTGCAGCTGTTTTATGATTTTGTTACAAGATATTCACTGAAAATTACTTCTGACCATCTTCCATGAGACCAAACATAACTACCAACCTGCTTAACAAAAAGGGGCTATTTACAACTTTTCTCAACTGCATGCAAGCACAGCCTTTGAGCAAGTTTTCAACAATATGGGCATGTGAGACAGTGAGATGTTTGAGTTATAAGGATTTTTACATCATACCAGATTTTCTGAAATTTCAAACCCCCAGAAAAACATACTGTTTTTTCTTTTAAGCTGAGGGCAGAATTTTTACTCCTGATGGTACAATAAGATTTTTTGTTGTAATCAGCTCTCAATAAAAACTGCACTGACACAAACCATTTACATACTCATTTGGTTTTGGCAGCCTCATCAAGATTGTTGTGAGTTCATACACCTGAATCTCTGAAAGTGGGCATGACTCATTAATGGTGGAGCAGCCAGAGGAGTTAAAGGGAAATGAGGTTGATGCTCATATCTGGTCTGGGAAATACCACTGGCTGACAGATATTTTGGGTGGCTGTATTTCTCTTCAGCTGCACTGTGCCGTTTCTGGTTAGGGTAGAGTTAATTCTCTTCACAGTGGTGGTACAGGGCTGTCTTTCATGTTTGTGCTGAACACAGTGTTGATAATATAGAGATGTTTTTGTTATTGCTGAGTAGGGCTTACACACAGCCGAGGCCTTTTCTGCTTTCTGTACTGCCACACTGTGGGAGGAGATGGGAAATGCATGGGAGGCTGGGAGGAGACACATCAGGGACAGGTGGCTCAAAATGACAAAAGGGATATTCCTGACCGCATGGCATCATGCTACGCGAAGTGTATAAAGTGAGGGGAAGAAGGAGGAAGGGAAGGACATTTGGAGTGATGGCCCAAGTCACCATTACATGTGATGGGGCCCTGCTCTCTTGGAGATGGCTGAACACCTGTGTGACCATGGGAAGCAGTGAATTATTCCTTGTTTTGATTTGCTTGTGTGCACAGCTTCCACTCTCCCTCTTAAACTGCCTTTATCTCAACATGTGAATTTTTTGACTTTTACCCTCCCAATTCTCTCCCAGTCCTACTGTTGGGGGAGTGAGTGAGTGGTTGTGTGGAACTTGGCTTCTGGCTGTGGTTAAACCATGTCATGCATCAAGAGTGATGTAGCAGAATTTTGAATTGACAAACCCCACAGGAGCTCAGCAAAAAATATTGACAGTCTTGTAGTCTGCACAATTCTATTACTCATCTACAGAATAACCAAACTGTAAATAATGCAAGCTTATTGAAGAAAGCAGTAAGTAAGCTGGAAAAAAAGACAATTAGTGGTTGGAAGGAAACTTAAGCATACCACATAAATGTTTTTTTTTGAGAATAAATTGCCCAGAGGATTGCCTACATTATACTGACTTGTTCTTAGATGAAGAAATATATGAACCAGAGCGTGTTATGTTGGGAAGTATTTCCTGAAAGTGTTAAAAAAGTGTGTGGATATGACATTTGGGGATCTGTTTTAGTGGTGAGCATGGAAGTGCTGTGGTTGGACTCAGTTCTATTAAAGGTCTTTTCCATCAGTTTCCATTACAGTTCTATGATTCTATGAAGGTTCTTCAGCCTGTTAAAAGGTACTATGAATAAAGCTCATAAAGGTAAGACATACAGAGAAATAATAATTTTAAACTTTGAATACTTTCCTTGGAGAACCAAGCCTAAGATGGGAACAGAGATATTGATGTAGATTTTCAAAGTCGTTAGCATAGTGGGAATTGCACTGCTGTGTACATCTTTCTATTGTTCCAACAAAAACCCTAATTCTGACACTTATTTCAAACTGTATGTACGAGTCATCAGATGCTATTAAACAAGTAATAATTGCAGTAGCAATGAATAGCATCATTCAGAGAATAGCCATATTTGTATGATCAGCAAACTCAGAGATCGTGACCCCTTAAAAACCTGCTGTATCCTTATGTCAGAAAAGTGTTCTAAAAAGTTACTATGAATAAAAACTATGAAAATATTTCACTTTTAAATTTTGAAACTGTCCGTCCTTTGCTACAGACTCCGCCTTCAGCTCTGATGCCCATGAGTCACGACTTGGCAGCAAGAATGATGTTCCTCATCAAATAACTGATCAGGCTTGGAACAAAAAGTTGTCAGGAAGACTGAACAAAACTGTAGACTAGGAACTAAGTTTAAACAGGCTTCTCTCAATGTTGGATTACAGAACTTTTTAAAGGCAAAACTTACTCGAAAAAAAGAAAACCCCAGTGTCGTATATCTGGTTTGCAAATGCTTTTGCCTGTTAACCGTGTAGAAATCCGTCTGCTCTAACCATCTACACTGATGTCGGTTGGATTGTGTTGTGAATAGTTATAAGAAATAAGAATTGTCTGTTAAAACATTGCATTATAGGAGTTTTTAAACTGTGCTGCTGATGTCTTGAAATATTGTGAAGTAACTTTTACTCCAATTTGCTTTTCTTCATTACAATGCTCTACTTTATGCAATTTAAATATTATATTGCTTACTGTTTTGTGTTTCCTGTTTACTTGTAGGATTTCACATGCTGTACAATGTTGCTCTCCCTTAACTGAAAACACTGCAGATGGTTTTCTATATTCATTTACTACTTTTACCAGGAAAACAGGTGAGCATGAGAACAGTTCAGTTTGTTTTGAAAAACATAGGGGTAACAAAAAAACCCCCACTAAGCTAAAGAAGTTATATATATATATATATGTGT
>VWYN01008158.1:0-16345 GCA_013400075.1 Hippolais icterina
TCAATGATCCTTCTGGCCCCTCTTCAGCTCTGGATATTCTGTGAGCCTCCCTTGCTGCTTGCCCAAAATCTCTGTTTCTATGATAATATCTGAAAATCTTGCTCTTGTATTAATGGCACCTGACAAATGCAGGCAACGTTCAGGCAACGCTCACAGAGCACAGAAGGGATTAAAGCAGACACAAAGGTCACCCTGTGACAGAGGTGTGACTCCTCTCCTTGCTCTTGGTTGGAAAAACAGGGATAAAAATAAATGTATAAAGGCTGCAGCCTCACTCTCCTAGTTTACCTTACAATATGTCAGGGCAAGTTGCATCTTCTTGGAGAAAACCAAAGGAATTGTCTCCAGAAATTACCCTGAGTGCCCGGGTTTTACCCTGCAAAGGAGCTCATAGCTGTGGTTATAGCAGGGAATTCCCACCTCAAGGAAATTGGGAATATTCCACTCAGGTTTGAAAATGACAGAGAAAAAAAAAAGAAAAAAAAAAAATCTAACCTGAATTTTCCCTAAAATTCGATGCAAATTTATGCCTGGTTGAACTTCAACCCACATTCCTTTAGTTCCCAAATTATCCCAAGCAAACACTTCATAATAGGGACATATTGTTCCAAACAGAAACGTGCTGCTGTCAAGAGCCTCAGATTGTTCCTCCTCACCACAAAATGCTCTTGCAACACCCAAAAAAAGCTGTGATGTCAAACAGCAGAACTGTCACTCAGGCTCTTGTCACAAGGTTGCAGAGCTGCTCTTTTAACTCTCAACACTCAGGAGATGCTGTAGGGTCACTAAAACTGTCCCTACACACCCCCAGATGAAGATTATTTTAGCCATGGTCTCTTAAAACAAGTACCAAGAATATCTGTCCAATACTCAGAACTAGAAAAGAACTTTAAATCCTCTAAGAAGTTGAATAAATGGATTTAAAGCTCTGAGATAACTTTGAGGCTGCAGAGAATTGTCATTGCTTGGACAGTGAGATGGAAGAGGCAGCTGGGGCCAAGGATGTGAGAGTTCTGCATTTTGGTAAAAGCAAATATTCCACAGACTCTTCCCTCCAAGTACAACTGAGGGACTTCGTGTCCCTTCCAGAGTTGCCAAGGAGAGATCTGTGGATTAATGAATCCATTCAAATTTTAGGGAGTTATATTTAGGAGTTGCACTGCCAGGGCTGATCCAGCAGGTTGCAGAGCCCTGCATTCCTCCTGTGAAGGGAGAGCAGAGGAAGTGACTAAAAACCTTGAAAACAATTCCCAGCAATGATCTGTCCATCAGGAAAACCTCTCAACACAAAAACTGTTAATCTAATTAGACCAAACCACCTCCCAAGTACCCAGGAAATCTGAACCTGGGCTTTGGATATAAGCGAGCTTAACAATTTTCAGGATTTTACTAAGAGAAAAAAAAAGGAAAATTGCATTCTGCAACACAAGCAAGCTCTCCAGTTCTGCTCCAGTGCTACAGAAATAAGTCCAGGCCTGACTGCCTTGCCTTTAAAAACTGCTGACCAGCAATGGCACTGTGCACTGAGTCCTGCAATAGAATTTTGCCATCAATGCACTCCACGGACGGTAAAAATTCATTCTCGCCCTCATCTGAGACATAAAACCCCAGAGAAACAAGGAGATGCCTGAAGCCCAGGTGTTGGGGAAGATGAAACAGGAAAGCCTTATCAATATGACTGCTTAGATTTAGAGAATATGAAACCTATCAGTGAAATAGAGTTGAAGGCAAGTTTGGATGTCTGAGATGCCGAGCTTTGGTTACTGAACAACTGGAGAACAATGGTATGGCCGGCTGAGGGTTAAACAATTAATTAATTTAATTAAACAACGCCCTTCTCCTTACCAAGAGCCCAAGGGTCAGAGCAGACCCTGCTGGCTCGGCAGGAGGGGTCCCAAGAGTCGTTTTTAGGGTTTAAAATATAACACAGGATGGGAATGTAGTGATTCTTATAGGCTGTGTGTAAATGCTGTAGGATTTGTATCTTGTGCTGGATTGGTTGGTGTAAATCAGAATATTCAGGATAGAAGATTTAATGGATTGGAATGGGAACTTGGCTCTCTTCTCTTGCTCCTTCTCCACCTTCTCTCACTCCCTCTCTCTGCTCTGAGCTGTGGCTGGCAGTTTGTGGCAGGGCCCCTTCACCCACACCCTGTGCAATAACTGCACGCTCCAAACCCAGCCCTGACTGCAGAGATCTCTGGATTGTCCCATCACTGTCCTGTCCAACCTTGTTCTCACACCCAGGGAGGGGCAGTGCATGGATTCACAACTCCTTTCTGCCAGATGCATTCCTTGTGAAATCCAGCCTGAGGTAATGAATGGAACTGGGCTATTTGAACAAATCCCACCCCTCCAAACCCCAAATAACCCATGGGTACTCACAGTTCCTCAGGGCATCCCGTGCCCACTGCCCCTCTGGCACGGAGGCTGAGCTGCTGGCTGGGTGTTCATAGGCAGAGGAGTCCTTCAGAGCCAGCTCTGCCTGCTGCACCTTCTCAAACTGCCCCTCTGCCCCCAGCAGCCCTTCCACCTTGGCCTTGTCAGACATGATGGGGGAAGAGGACTGAGGGTTCAGGATTAAGGGAGACTCCAGGCCCAAATCTTTATCTGGAGGACAGAGAATAAAAATTCAGGTGAGGCGATGATGATAAAACTGCAGAAAATTCCACTCTGGAAACACTAAAATTTTTGAGCGTGGCTTTGGTAAAAGGCCAGGTATTTCCAGAGTTAAGAAAAAGGCTCTCCCAGCAGTTTATAAATCAGAGGGAAATAATAAAAAGTGCATTTCCAGAAGGTTCAGCATCACTTCTTTGAAAGATTTGTAAAGAAATTATCCCTATCCAGGAAAACCTCAAAGCTGCCCTAGGATCCCCAGCCCTCAGGAATATGGCTGGGCACATCCATGGAGCAAATTTGCTCCCATTTCCCTGAATCCCTGTTTCACCTGGACTTTGCAGGCTGCTGGCAGGAATGTCATGCTGCTCTTTGAGTTTCTGCTGCTCCTCTTCTTCACGCTCCTCTCTGCAGGGAGGGAAGAACAAACACATCCTTTCAGTCACGTTGATCTGCAGGAGAATCCGCGCTCTGGAGGGCAATTTTTTGAGCAGGAAAAGGGGTGCTGGGGAAAGAAAAATCAGCTTTTCTTCTTCCTGCAGCTTTGACTTACTCGCCAGGGCCTGACTGAGGCAGTGGGATCACTCTTCTGCTGCTCCCCATCTTCACAGTCCCTGCCATCTGAGCTATAAGGTCCTGCCAGCTGCAGCAGAAACAGCAAATAAAACCATGCAGCAAGTGGAACAGAATGAGCATTTCTCTATTTAATCCTCTTAAATCCAGTTATTATTACTGCTTTTCTCACCAAAAGAAATGAATTTTTTTTTTTAAGTTGTGTTACATTCATTCCTCCCACAGGAACACCCTGAAATCACCACAGCATGAAGCTCAGCTCACCTGGATGCTCTTCAGCAGACAGAAATGATAGACAGGACCTAACCACTTGTCAGATCCACCAGTTAATTTATATATAAATACATAAAAAAGCATTATTTCACACCTCACTGAAGTGTAATACGTGCAACAACACTCATGGATCCCATAAACACAAATATCCCTGAGTATTCCTTAGGAGAAAAGAGTTTCTCCCAATAAAGCCATGGAATCCAATTCCTGCAGCGGGCTGTTTACGATGCCAGAATGTAAATCTGCAAAGATCTCTGGTGCTGCATGAAGATGCAGGATTATTTCTCTTGTCTGATCTGGCAGTCAGGCCCAAACCCCCAGAATTTTCAGGGTAATTAAAAGCATTTTATTTATGCTTATTTATTTATATATATATATAAATAAATAATATATTTATTTAGGAAAGGGTCTGGAGTGAGCTGGCTGGGAGGGACTATCCATGGATGCTTCCTACAGAGATCAGCAGGTTTCCAGCCAAGTTTGGAGAAGGAACTCAGGGAATTCATGAGGGAAAGGCCTCTCAGGTCCCCTCAGGAGCTGGAATTGACCCCAGGACTTACACATTCTTCTCTGAGACAGTCTGTGCCACCAGCTCGTAGATGTGAGCCCCCGTCGCCGACATGGAGATGACGAAGAACGCTTTGTTATCTGCACCAACACAGGGAGGGGAGCACTGAAACAGGAGCCACACAGCCTCCCAAAAATTCCTACAACGAGCCATAACCCCAGCCCAAAGCAAGGAGAAAGTCCATGAGATAACTCTCTAACATTAATACAGAAACACTGACCTTGTCCTATCAAAGGAAACAAAAAAACCCCATTTCAAGCCATTTTGAAAAAGCTTCATTTCTCCTCTTTTCCCTTCTAATAATTTCCAGAGCGCTTTTGCTCTAACACAATCAGAGTACTTTCATTTAGAAGTCTATTTAAAACCCAAGCAATGCCTATTACTGATGCAAAGAAGTTAAACAGCTCATCCATACTAAGCACGATGTTGGACAACCAAGAATTAAGCCTACGCAGTTTTCCGTGTTCTGCTCTGCAAATCTACACAAAATCATCTTCCTCAACTGAGCTAATCTTTATTTTTGGCTCCTCTTTTTGCTTTCTCAGTGGGCTGCACTGACCTGTGGCCACCTGGCGAACCAGCACGGTGTTGAGTTTGATGATGGGGCTGAAGGTGTGTTTGCTGTCAGCTGTGGATGCCAGGATCTTGCTGTGGCACTTCAGCACCAGTTTGTCATCTTGTTTCTGCAGCAGCACCAGGATGTCCTCCAGCAGCAGCGTGTACAGATCTGCCCAGAGTGCAAAAATAATTTTAAAAAAAGCCCAGAATGAGTTAAAAGATTCCCATCAAAAGCTGCATTTCTGATTACTCATGCAGAGGCAGCAATCAGTGCTGTGCCGTTCCAGGCAAAGCTTGCAAATCTTCCTGGTGAAAACTCCAGCAGAAAGCTACAGATGGAATTGGATCAGCTCATGACTGACTGCTGTGTCCCTGCGTGGCCCTAATGATACTCCAGCACATTTCAGAATTGACAAGAATAATTTAATCAGCTCAGAGAAGCACACAGGCATTATTAGAGGTGGCAGTAAGAAGCATAATTGGGAGCTGCAGCAGAGCTTTTCCCTCCTCTCCTTCCCAGCAAACTCCCCCAGAGCCAGGGGACGGCCCAGACTCACCGATGGTTTTGTCACGATTCACTTTCCAGGTCAGGGGCCCTTCGTGGAGCATTTTTCTCTTTGTTAGATCCAGGTTCTGTCACCAAGGAAAGGAAAAAAAAATGAAATTTCCATGGAAGCGAGTCATGATAAAACACAAGAATGCCAGAGGAGCTCCAGTTTGGAGCTAAGCAGCTCAACCCAGAGAAAAGAAACACGGAGCAGGGAACCCAAAATCTCACCAGAGATGCTGTTTATCACTTTCCCACTGCTCTTTCCCACATGCCAAGTGCCACAGGGTGGGGAATTCTCCCACCAAGTCACGCTCCTGGGGCATTAGGATGTCACCTGTTCCCTAGGAGGAGTTTTTTCCAACACCCCACGTTCATTTCCAGCATTACAACTGATTAATGCTGCAGCACTTGATTTGCAAGTCAAGTGTGCCTACAAATTATTTACAAATCATCCCGATGATCTGACAGGATTTGTAATGTCAATGGATTCTTCAGGCACTTCAGTGCTTGTGACATTTAGATCTGCAGGCAAGCAGAAGTGACAATTTTCACAATTCATCCCTTCCAAGTCTCAGAGTCTGCAATCAATGACAGCGAGATCTCGGAGCTGCCAGGAAGTTCTTCCTTTCCTCACAAGTTGATTTGGGGAAGGATACATGACACAGTTTTTATAGAAAAGATTTTTTTTTTTTTGATTCACACTGACTTTGAGGGAGATGAGGAAGCAACCAGGAGGTAACCAGCTCCCAAGAAAACTGCAGGGATTTACAGGAGCTGTGAATTTTTAATTTTTAATACTGGACTTCAGGCTTTATTTGGCTGTGTGGATCTCCCATGTTTTTTGTCCGAGCTCTCCTTTTAAAGCCAATCCCACTGTTACACCTCAGGGCTCTCCAAGGCCTCTCCAGTTCCAACAGCATCACTAAGACACACACATGAGATAAATATCCACAGTAATCTCATTATCCATCAGCTATCTCTGCTGGGACACAGCGCTTGAGCTTGCAGGCCATAAAGGTTTGCTGCACAGAGCTGACAAGCTTCATCAGCACCAGGATGTGCAGAACTGGGCTGTTAGAGCCACAGAAATCCTCAGGAAGGTGGCAAAACTCACATATGTGAGACTAATTGTTTTCACTTTAACACAGAAATATTTATCTCTGAAGATCACTTGATTATGCATCAGAAGAAGCACAAAGTGCATGACAGGGCTGCAAACTCAACTCACACTGGGCTGCTTTTAATGCTGCCACTCACCCTGAACTCATCCATCATGGGATCCTCTGACTGCTTCAAGTAGGAGAGGTCCAGTCGCCGCTGATAATCCTCCAAATGCTGCAGGAAATGCAAGGAAATGGTCACAGAGTGCAGGTTTATTGCAGCCCCCAGCCCTGGGTGTTCACTCTGCCCCTCCCACCTGCTTGTTCTCGGACTCTTTGACAGCCTGGTTCACGTGGTTGAGGATCTGGCGACAGTGATCCGCTGCTTTCTTCACTTTCTCCTTCTCCTCAGGCAGCTCTGCAAGAATAAAACCAAGTGGGACAGGGCTCCCCTGCAAAGGTCTGACCAGTCACCCCTCCAGTGCACTTTGCTGGCCTCAAATTGGACAAGGAGGAGTTAAACTCGTGGAGAACTCTATCAACAAAAGCACTGCAATAGTGATCAAAATGAGATCTGTGACAGGAGAGAACACATTGTGACCTGCAGAGCATTACACATAATAAAATTGTTACTCCCCTTTTTATAGGGCCTTGTGACAGCTATTCACAATAATCTGAGAAACCCGAAATCCTTCCTAAGAGCACAGGCACAGGTGAACCCATCAATCCTCAGCAGCACCAGCAGCCACGCTGAGGATTCAGTTAACAGGAACATAAACCAGTACATCAAAGATAATGGAGTATCACATGCTTTCCTAATTAGGATTAGAGGGAACTTGTAGCTGCAGTCTATTTTTATGAGTAATGGAATTACTCTGCAGCAGGTATCAGATAGTAAAGCTGGGAAGGCATTTTGTGCTATTATTTATCACGTTTTTACCTGTTGTGCTGAAAGTATCTTCCAGTGTAACACATCCTAATTAATCCCCACCCTCTGCAAGAGCACCAGGACGTTCTGTGCTGCTTTAGATTCACTTATTTCACTCTGAATTTCCTTTTTATTTTCCTAAGGAGCAGCTTTTTCTTTTTATTATTATTTTTTACACCTCCCGTGCAGAAGGCAGCAGCGAGGTCGCAATGAAAACAGAGAGAGGAACATAAAACTCAAGTGTTATTTAACAACTTTACCTAAAAACTCTGCTGAGGTGGGTGCCCAAACCCCAGTGGAAAGGCTTTACCTGTGTATTTAGCAATGTTATCCAGCAGAAGGGGGTATTTAGTCAACCTCTGCATCTCCGTGGGGATGATATCCTTCAGCTGCAGCCGCCGGCACAGGGGATTGCTCTCGGCATCCTAAATTTCAACAGCACAATATCTGCATTTGTCATTTTTATTAAGGCCATAATTACCTGAATGCACAACATCTATTCATCACTTAAACATCTATTACTTCACTTGCCAGTAATTAAATACAAGACAAGAGATGCCAAGATCTATCACCCAGACAACAAATCCCCTCTCCATCTGCAATTACCCGGAGGAAAAGCTCATCACAGCAGCAGTGCCTTCCTCCCCTCATTACTCCCCATGGGCACGGGCCCAGCCCTGATCAATCTCAGTCAGCAGCACCCAGGGAACACATCAGTTTGGGTTTTCACACCCAGCAAAGCACAGGACATTTGTCAGGATCATCTCCCCTGTAAATGCCACCCAAACCCCACTGCTGGCAGGCAGAGCAGCAGTGCAGCAGCTGTCCCCTGCCCCAGGCACTCTGAGCTCTCTGCCCCACAGAGTTTGGCATCCCTGGCACGCCCAGGGAGATGGGATCTCCTCTGCCCAGCATTCCAGCAGGGCACTCTGTGCTGCCCAGAACTGAAGGCTCCTCCCTGCAGAAACCATCAGGAGAGAGAAATACACTGCTGGAAATGATCCCCAGCCGTAGGCATGATGTCATTAATTAACGTCATTAATTAATGTCATTAATTCTCAGAACTTTACCTAGGAGGATTCATTGGGCTGTGCTGGGGCAACTCAAAACCTGGTGGAGAACTCAACGCCTGGTGGAGAAAACTCAAAACTTGGTGGGGAAAACTCAAAAGCCTGGGGGAAAAAACTCAAAAGCCTGAGCCTGGTGGAGAAACTCCGGTGGATAAAACTCAAAGCATGGTGGAAGAACTCAGAATTTAGGGGAAAAAACTCAAAAGCCTGGTGGAAAAAACTCAAAACCTGGTGGAGAAACTCAGTGCTTAGTGGAAAAAACTCAGAGCCTGGTGGAAAAAACCTCAAAAGCCTGGGGATGAAAACTCAAAAGCCTGGGGATGAAAACTCAAGGCATGGTGGAAAAAACTCAAAGCCTGGTGGAGAAAACTCAGAGCTTGGAGGGAAAAACTCTGAGCCTGGTGAAAAAACTCTGAGCCTAGTGGAAAAAACTTAAAGCCTGGTGGAAAAACCTCAAAAGCCTGGTGGAGAAACTCCAAGCCCTGTGGCAAACCCACCTGCACAAAGGTCTGGAAGCGTGAGTCCTTCTTCTGGCGGGACTTGATGACCTCGAGAGCGAAGGGCTGGTTGCTGCAGAAGGTGGCAGTGGCAAGTTTCAGCTTCTCCTCTGCTGCTCCACTAAACTGTGCCAGAAAGGCAAAAAAAGCCAATTTCAGACAGGCTGGAGCTCAGCAGGCAGAGCCACACAGGACTGGGCTCACCAGGGAAGAAAGGAATTATTGACAAAAATGAGGAATCATTTCTGCCCCGGCTTAAGGCTTTGTCCTCCTAGAGGAGACCTTTACATCTCAAATTCTTCCTAAATCCACATCACAGAATTCCAAACTGGTTTGGGTTGAAAGGGATTTTAAAGCTCATCCCCATCATGGGCAGGGACACCTTCCACTACCCCAAAACATCCTTGAACAAGTGTTCAGGGATGGGGCAGCCAAATTTTTCCATGAAGAGCTCAAAAGTGAAGCCTGCAACAGCACTGTAAACTCCAAATTTATACGTTCTAAGATTAGAACTCAGTATTTTTAACCATCTTTTAACTGCACCACAGGCAACACCAGGCTCACATTTCAGTGTTATTGAAATAAATCGTGCCACTATATTTTTCAAAATCCCACTCTCACCTTTATGTACCCAAAAGTACTTTTCTATTCTGCCCACACATCCTAAGGAAATTATTCCTGTGCCTTAAATGACTCCTCTCTCCAGTCAGATGAAAATCCTCTGAGCTCCTCCTGCTTTCCTTCCCCCCTCATCCTCCAGCTCTGTTTTGGCTTTAATTCCCATTGCTGGGAATTCTCTCCTCCAGCCTCTGGCTCTATTGGTCATTCTATGGCATATAATTTTCAAATATAAGAAATATTAAAAGAATTTTACCCAGGAGAGCAAATCTTCCCCGATTTGGCCAATGACAGAAGTCTCGTTCCTTTTTCGGACAGATTTCATCTGATCGTTCAGTGCAACTTAAAAACAAGGGAAAAAAAGGAAAATTTTATTAAAAGTGGTTAAATTGCTGGCTTAATTTTCAGCATTTAACATAAAAGCTATTCTAGAAGATTAGATTTGAAATTATTTTGATTAGCTAATAAACAGTATCTTGCAACTTAATAAATTTAGAATATCTAATAAAATGTGGTGTAACTCCTCTGCACTTGTGTCTCACCTGCCTCCAAATGACCCCTAAGAATCATTGCAAACTTATCTTTTCTGAGGCTCAATCTCATTTTTCTATGAACAGGAATAATGCAGAAGCCATAAAACCACACAGCTGATTATTCAGTGGCTGAAATTCCTATTGTGAGCAGTCATTTCCCTAAGCAGTGAGGAAGGGCCACCCTTCAGAAACAGAAATAAATCAACCTTTATAAATCTGTTTGCTGCTCTCTTCAGGTTGTACCATCTCAAAACTTCTTTTATCAAGCATGAATCAACACAGAGAAGGAAAAGGAACACTGCACACATGATTCCTGATCAAAATATCTTTGTGGATCAGAAATGGAACAAGTGTGAGCAAAAACAAGCCCAGGGCAGTGTCCTGAAGAATTCTGCTCTATCTCAAGCTCCCTCGTGTTCCAGGGTCCCCTTTGCTTCAAATTTTTCAGCCATGGAAGCCAAAATTCCAGCATCTCCTACCGTGCAGCCCAAGGATATCCTCCAGGTTGGAGAAGATTTTCCTCTTGTCACTGGAGCTGAGGATGCCCTCCCTGGTGACCCTCTGGTAGAAGACGTTGTGCAGGACCTTCAGCGTGCGCACGTGGGCTCGCTCGGTGTAGAACAGCTCTGGGGAGACAGGGAGAGCAGGATTGCAGCTGGGGAGCTCAGAACAGATCCCTCAGCAGCATTTCCCTCCCTGCTCCAAATTCAGGCTCTGCTGTAACTCCGTGTTTGGATTGTTTGTATAATTCCATCTTTACCCCAAATCAACAGCGAGCTCTGAGCTCACAAATCCACACAGAGACTTCTGCAGGAGCTGCAACTCAAACCTGAACTTTGGGAGTAGCATTTCCATCACCTGCTTTCCAAAAAACCAAGCTTTTCTTGTTTTCTTTTAGAGAACATATGAAAAACTGTCCTTTCAGTGCCTTAATATTGTTTAATAACCACTTGATATTGTTTATTTCTCCTCTAAGGACTGGATCGATCTCAGCTCAGGTTATTTCCCAGTAACAAGCACAGGATTCACACCTAAGAACCCTTCAAACCAGAAGTTCTACAATTCTCCAGCCACTAATTCACAAAATCAGTGAAGAAAAACCTCATTGTAAAATTTTAACTTCAGAGTTCCAGGGGAAGGTTACAACTCTGACCCTGGCCAGGTAGGAAAGAATCTCCATCTCACCATTGATCACTTCTTGCCGCTTGATTTCGTAGGGTTTGAGCCCCATCAGCACCTCCCTGCTGACGAGCTGCTGCCAGTTGGGAGGGTCCATGTCCATGTCGAAGTCATAGAGCTCATCCTCACTCTGCACATCTGCAAAGCCAACACTGTCCATCCTGATGGGAGGAGAAAAAATGTCAGAGAATTCCCGTTTCAGGGAAAAGCAGAGTGCATAAATCAGCTTTATGAGCACGCTGTCCCTGCCAGCTGGAGGCTGTTGGATGCCTGAACCTCTGGGCACATTCTCTAATTTTGCCCTTTACAGCTGCCTGTTCTGACAGTGTTTTCATAACTCCCCTTTTCATGGCACAGATCAAACCGTTTGCAGTCAGCTATCGAGGCAGTGAAAAGGGCAGGTTACAGTTCCTTGCCTCTGTCTGTCTGCAGGTACAGAGCCAACAGCAGCACAGGATGAAAAGGAAAATAGGGAGATCTCGACTCCCTAACCCAACGCCCATCCATTCAAATCAGTGGATACAGCAATCATTCCACCTCACTCACAGATCAAAGGGGTATTTTTGCATATGACTCACTCCACCTGCCCTACAAATGGCTGCCAGTGTCTGATTTCTTGTGTTCTTAAAGAAAAAAAGGTCACGCAGACAACTGTGCTGGCCCAGAACAATGAGCACTGCTGCTTGCTGCTTCATAACCTCTGGAAATCCAAACAAATTCAGCCAAGTTCAAACATTTCTGAGCACACTCACTTGCGGAAAGGCTTTGGTGTTCCCATGTCAACCATCCTGCAAGGAAGGAAAGAAATCATCAGGGAAGCTGGTGCCTGAATTTCTCCCTGCTCAGCCCCTCAGCACGGCTTCAGAATGGTGGCCTGAACTCCAAACCAGAGGATTTTGTCCCCTCCCCTGACATTTTCTATCACAGCAGAGACACAGAGCAGTTTCCTAATTTTACCAACAATATTTAACACAAATGTTATCACTGTAATTTTACGTACTAAATTCCAACAGCCGCTGTCACACTGACAAAGGATTCTCTACAATGATCTTTTCCAACCCATCCAAGGTTTCCTGAGTCTCTCAAGGCTCCCTGAAGCACCCAGAGTTACCTCTCTGACTCTCCCTCCTCCTCCTGCAGGTTTTCCAAGGGCGATGGGAACTCAAAGGTGTTGTTGGGCGTGCGGGGGGTGCCGTCCATGGAGTCACTGGCAGGTGGGGCTTCCCCAGGCTGCTTCAAACCTGCCCACGGAATGAATGTGAAAGGTGAGGAACCAAATAATTAGAGGACATCAGAGAACTTCCCAGCCTCTCCTGATTCCAGCTTCAGAGCTCCTGAGCCTCCTGATTCCAGCTTCAAGAGTTGGAGGAACTCAATTCCCAGACTGGAAAGAACAAATCCCAGTGACAAAAGCTGCAGGTGACACAGGCTGGCACCTGTTGGGTTTTTCCTGTTGGATGATCCAACGCCACAGTGGCAGAACCCACTAACAACCCCTGCTGCTCGTGGCAAGATTCCCCAATTGAGGAAAGCTGATTAAGGCGAGGAAGAGCAGCTCTGCTGACATCAAAGCATTTCCTAACTGGCCCAGCTCATTGCATCAGCGCTCTGCACACATCCTGTTCCCAGCAGAGCCTTTAACCCTGCTGCATTCCACCCTACCTGTGTCACTGTCCTTGCTGCCCTCTGGGGAGGCAAAGGGCCCCATGGCCAGGGGGGACATGGGGTTGGCAGGGGGGTACGGGGCGTCGGTGCCGTCGCTGGAGGAGCCGCTCTGGCGCATCTTGCTGGACTCGGGGGGCTCCGGGCTGACAGAGCAGGCTGTGGGTGAGTGCTTGGGGTGCCTGGGCTTCTGCATCTCCATGGCCCTGCCAACTGAACAAACACAAACCCTGTGAGGAACGGCTGAGGGAGCTGGGCTTGTTCAGCCTGGACAAAAGGAGACTCAGGGGTGCCCTCGTCACTCCCCACAGCTCCCTGAAAGGTGCCTGTGCTCAGCTGGGCTTGGGCTCTTTCTCCAGGCAGCACTGACAGAACCAGAGGACACAGCCTCAAGCTGTGCCAAGGGAAATACAGGCTGGATATCAGGGAAAAGTTTTTTACAGCAAGGGTGATAAAGGACTGGAATGGTCTGCCCGGGGAGGTGGTGGAGTCACCATCCCTGGGTGTGTTTAAGGAAAGCCTGGATGTGGCACTGGGTGCCAGGGTTTAGTTGAGGTGTCAGGGCTGGGTTGGATTTGATCTTGAAGGTCTCTTCCAACCTAGAAATTCTGGGATTCTGTGAAAGAGAATCATCACACTGCTGGAACGTGGGGAGAGAAGCAGCGTTTGGGGAGCAAAACAGATCTGGGCATCTTCGAAACGGGATTTTAACAACAAAACATTTAGGATCACTAATTCTCAATCAATCGCTAAAGCTCAATCCTGCTGAAAATCACCCAGTCCTGCTGAAAATCACTCAATCCTGATGAAAATCTCTCAATCCTGAAGAAAATCTCTCAATCCCATCCCAAAACACCTCAATCCCACCCCAAAATTCGATTCCACGGCCCCTCAGGGTGAGACAGGGTTGGAAGGGAACTGGGAGAAGTGGGGGAATTCCAAACTGGGAGGACTGGGATCGGGTGAGGCAGGATGGGTGGGATGATGAGGGAACAGGCAGTATTCCTGGCAGGAATTTTTCGAGGCAGGAGGGATTTTCTGTGGCTTTCAGGCACAGGGAGTTCCGTACTTGCGCCGCTGTCGTGCCGGCTGGGTCTCCTCGGGGGGCCCAGGATGTTGGGGAAGCCTCTCCTCTTCCCTTTCTCCTCTCCTTCTTTCTCTTTCTTGATGCTTTGCTGCAGGTAAAGAAAAGCAAACTCATCACTCATTGCTTCAAATCCAGCTGTTTGCTGAGATTTTAATTAACTCTTTAAAGCTGCAGAAGGGACAGGACACAAACCTTCAGAAAGGTTTCACACTGTTCCACCTTTTTACAGTTAGTGCAAACTGCTTGAAACTCTCTTAATATTTCAAAGGAAGCTGAAATGCTGATGGAAACAAGAGCTGCTGTGACCAGATACACCCCCATGCTGTGGGAGACAAGGGATCACACCCACAGGGATGAAGTTTTGGTGGAAATATTCATTATGTAACTGGAAAAGTGGGGGTGGCAGGGAGAAGAGCTCTCCTGCGTGGCAAACCAGGAGGGTTTGGGCAAGTTTCTCCAGAAAAAAAAATGAAATAAACAAGGCAACAGCTTTAATGAGAACCTAGTGTGGTTCAAGGTTGTGTTCTAGGAAATATTCCTCAGACAAAGTTTTAATAAATGAGAAAAACGAGGTGAATTCAGGGGTAGAGAGAAAGGAAATAATTCCAATTATTCCAAATTCACACATCTGCCAAAAGATACAGAGCCTAATTCCAGCTCTCAGGTTTGCTGTGCAGCTCAGCAATCCCAGATCCTCTTGGAAAACGAAAATCAAAAACAAAAATCAAAAAAAACGAAATTTTGAATTTTTTCCCTGCAAAACTGGGGTTTGAACTGCACACAAATCCTCTGTGGCCAGGCCAGCACTACCTTGATCTTGGGCAGGAAACCAATCCGGCCCCGCTTCTGCTCCAGGTTCCGAGGCTCTTTGACTTTGACTCCCAGGTGCTTCATGTAGGTGAGGATCACATATTGCATCGTGGAGCTACCAAACACAAAAAAAATTGGGAGATTTAAGAGAAATATATTGGGGAAAATGCATTGAGTCAATAAAATTAAGGTCAAGTGCCGAGGTTCTATTGAGAAGTTCATTTTTAAATTGAAGTAAGGGATGAAATGAATGGAAATAAATTCCCACAGATAATGGGAAGGCTCAGCCAACATCAGAATTTATCCTTTTGTAAATTATGGAGTAAATAAAGATGGAGTAAATAAATATGGAGTAAATAAAGATGGAATATATGGATGGGGAGGCCCTGGCACAGGGTGCCCCGAGATGCTGTGGCTGCCCCTGGATCCCTGGAAGTGTCCAAGGCCAGGCTGGACAGGGCTTGGAGAAACCTGGGACAGTGGAAGGTGTCCAATCCCATGGCAAGGATTGGAATTAAATCAACTTTAAGGTCCCTTCCAACCTAAATCATTCCATGATAAAAGGCACAGAAGCCCAGGAGGTGAAAATACAATTTTGAGAATTACACAGAAGGTCCTAAAACTCTACACTAAACCCGTATTTGATGTCACATTATCGCTTTGAGTTATGGTACAAATAAGCAGCAGTAAAAGGTTACAGCAAAAAGCTGCTCGGATGAAAACTGAACAGGACAAGGCACACACAGAAAATAAATGTGAGAGCAGATTGAAGCAGTTACAACACAAAACAAAAATAAACACCGACTCTCAGCGACAGTAATTTTGAAGATGTGAAACACAGGCAACAAACATCAGCAGAGAAGAGGCTGCTGCTCTGAATTCCAATGCTGAACGCCAGGGGATGCAGCAGAGGAGTGGCAGGAACAGCCAGGAGAGGGCTGCCTTGTTCTATCAGCACAACACAACTCCCATTACCTCTTGTCTTCTTCCAGAGGCTGAGATGTCATCCTAAAAACAAAAAACGCTTTTAAAACCAAACTCAAAACCCAATTAACACCCGGTCCCATCCACCCAGCCATGTTGAAGTGTCCTTTAGAATGTTCAGCAGTCCCAGCAGGCGAAAAAAATAAAATCAAGAATCAAAACTGAAGGTTCAGCTGTGGCAATTGGATTCAGGCCACATTAAAAAGGAGAAAATGGGTTGTGAAGGTGTTGTTTGTGCAGGAGAAGGGCTCTGATGTAATAATGCACAGGCTGACAGTGGCAGCATTCCCTGCAGCGTTTCACTGCAGCCTCCTGGACACAGCAGCACCATCACTTCCCTCCTGCTCTGTCACTGCCCCAGCAAACACGCAGGGACAGAAATAAAAACACTTCTCTTTAAGGGACAGGACACAAACCTTCAGAAAGGTTTCACACTGTTTCACCTTTTCAGGGTTAGTGCAAAACTGCTGGAAACTCTCTTAAATATTTCCAAGGAAGCTGAAATGCTGATGGAAACAAGAGCTGCTGTGACCAGATACCCCCCATGCTGTGGGAGACAAGGGATCACCCCCACAGGGATGTGGCAGCCCACAGGGATTCAGGGATTTGGGACAACAATGTCAAACTCTGTTCCCCCATCCCTTCATCCTGCTCTTCCCATGTCTGAGGCAGCACTTTTATTATTATTATTATTATTATTATTATTATTATTATTATTATTATTATTATTATTATTACT
>VWYN01008158.1:17331-56422 GCA_013400075.1 Hippolais icterina
TTTATTATTATTATTAAATTTTATTTTATTTTACCCCCCTTTTCTCTTTGCTGTCACTTACAGGACCTCCTCGATCTTGGCCAGGATCTGCTCTGCACAGCTCCTCTCCCTCTCCACGGCGTTGCGGTCGCGGAGCCGCTCCGCGTCCAGCCTGCTCAGCTCCCCCTCGGCCAGGGTCAGCCCCATGCTCCGCTTCTGCCTGCAAAAAAGTTGGGACAGGCAGAAGAATTACAAAAGAAAGGCCTCATAAAAATCAGGCTTGCTCTATTAAATTAATAGCTGTCATCTCTGCTAAGTGTAGTTCAGCAATTTGCGAGTTCCCATGCCAAAGCAATCTCGGTGTGAAAGGTTCGTTTACACAACAACCTATCCTTGGGCTGAAAAATAACTGCATGTGTATAAACAATAAGATCTGTTCCATGAGAGCCTGTAAAGGAAAAATGTAAACAACCTGAATCTTACAAATCACACAAATCACCTTCTGACCAATAAATGGAGTAGTAAGAAAACTGCCAGCCAACAGGAGTTGCACATGAGGTCTGTGAAAATTGTATAAAATAAGTGATGTGGATGCCTTAAGTTTTGTCTCTTGTCCTGCCCAAGGTGTATCCTAAAGGCCTTTCAATAAATCCCTGTTTTATTCTCTCGTTTCATTTTCAGGTCAGCCTTCCCAAGGCATCAATGTGAATAATGAATTGGCTTTTCCTGCATGAAGAAAATGCAGCCTGGGCTGACTTAGTACAACAGAAAAAGGCACAGGAAGCATCACCTGCAGCTGGGTATTGCCCTGTGGCACTCAGGGTGTCCCACAGAAGTCACAGAGAGGCTTTTTGGGGTGTTTAAAGCATC
The DNA here is from genome assembly GCA_013400075.1 of Hippolais icterina. Taxonomy (NCBI): domain Eukaryota; kingdom Metazoa; phylum Chordata; class Aves; order Passeriformes; family Sylviidae; genus Hippolais; species Hippolais icterina. The sequence goes on from VWYN01008158.1 coordinate 18,181, forward strand.
TGTGTGAAGGGAGAGGGCTTTAGGAGTGAAAATAGTTCATTACTGAGCTTGGCAAGGAGCTCTTAGGACTCCACATGAAAAAACAAATTAATTATCAACTTCTACTCCATGCCCGTGACAGCTCTGTAAAGGGGATTATTCCCTGCCTAAAGGGGAGAGGGAAGGAAAATAGGGAAAAGGAAAAAAAAATTCTATAAGCTGATTATAAACACAATCAGGAAGAGAGATTTATATAACAACACCTAAGAAAACAGACATTTCCTCACACAGCTGTGAGGAATGAAAAATCCAAGCTCTAGGGCTGCAATTGATGACTTGATTTAAAGATTGGTCACAGGGTATTTTCCTGGTGTATTCCTATCCAATCCAAGAGGAATTTTATGTCCCTCAGGTTTCCCTGTGCTGGGACGCTGGTGGAAATAAAACATGAATTAAATGGAAACTCCACAGAGAGATTTTGGTACCTGAAATCTTCCAGGTTCCTCTGAACCTCTGGGCAGACTTTATCCTGCATGGTTTGGATGAACTGGCGGTGCAGCTCTTCAGGGAGCAGCTCTGGCCTTCTCCTGTCTGAGAGGCAGAAAATTCATCCATTATTCCCCTGGGAGCAACCCCCACCTTCAATAAACAACTCAAATAAAGTGATTTCCCTGAATTAACCCCACCCTCAGCCTTTCAGTCCCACAAACACAGCACCCTACCTAATTCCAAGGAGATTTCATCTGGGACTGGGACTTTCAGGTTCTGCAAAAGGAAAGAAAGGCTGGGAGAACCAACAGAGAAACCAGCAGCACCCCAACAAAACACAAATCACCCCAAAATCATCCAATGTGAGCACCTGCTGATTTGAGAGGGGAGACTCCCATGAATAGATTCTAATCCACAGAGATTATTTCAGATTATTGTGGAATAGGAAGCTCTGCTGCAGTTTCTGGGAGTTTAATCCACGACAGCAAAGAATTTTCTCAGCTTTCCAACAGACAAAAATACAATTTCCCAATCCACATCAATACCCACAGCAATTTTTAACTACAGAAGAGCCAGAGCTTGCTCACCTACCACTAAATTATTTCTCCTATCAGCAACAAATCCCCTGGGATTTATTTGGTTCCCAGGCATCTGAGGAAATTCACTCCCCTGCTAACATTTCAACAAAAATACTTAAAAAATTTATTATTACATTTTATGAAGTTGTTGATTAAAAATTCTTCCAATTTTGATTTTTAAAATCATTTCTTTTGGAGGGCTTTAACCCTGTTAGTTTTTCACGGTTCAGGTGAGTGAAGAAAGGTCAAAATCAACGTGCTGGATGTGTGAAAATGAGGAAAACAAGCGGAACCTACTGCAGCTCTGTCCAGGAAAAACTGGTAAAACTCCAGGAAAACACGCCGGGTCTCTTTGGAATTGGTCTGTTTGTACAGGTCTGTGTAAAGGTAGCACAGCTGTGGGGAACAGGAGGGCGAGAAATGAGGTGAAAACCATGAAAACTCCAAGTTTTCTCTCCAATATTTTAAGGAATTCAGCAGTGCTGGGTTGAAATCATTCCCAGCTCCTCAGGGAGGTGCCCTGGCAATGGGGGAGAGGGAAAGGGCTGGAAAAGGAGCACAGAGAGGTCAAATTTTCCCTGCAGACAACTAATCCCACACCTTGGGGTGGAATGAGAGGCTTTCAGGAGATAAATAATAATTTGTAAGCAGCCAAATGAAAAAGGAAACAATTCTTTTTTGTGTTTTTCCATTTATCTGAGGAGATAAACGAGGATTTATCACCCTCAGGGTCTGCATTTCCCTCCTTGCCAGGTCATGGCAGTGAGTGCTACACCACATCTGCTAAATTCTGCTGGAGATTCCCAAATGGGAGCCAGGGAAAGAATTCCAGAGTTTCTCACCAGTGCTGCAGGATCAAACTGGGACACCACGTGGTGCAGCAGAACAGCCAGGTGAGCTGGGCGGGATTTCAGGAGCTCGATGTTCTGGAAGCAGCTGCACTGCCCATTAATCTGCAGGGAATTACAGCTGAGTTATCCAGGAGTAACAGAAAGGACAGCTAAAATAATTGGGAGGAAATACGACCAGAATTCAGGATTTAACAAAACCTAAAGAAAATTAAATAAGGTGAATTAATTCCTAGAAAGCTGGAAGTTTGGAGAAGAAAGAAGAACAACAGACTCAAAGATGGATATTGTGATAAAGTCTCAAATGTTTCTATTTGGAAAGATCAGCAACAACAGGAATCCCATTCCCAAATTCCTATTTCACCATACAAGAGGTATTGAGCAGAAACAAGGCAGTTCAGGAGCAGGGGGAGAGAATTCTGGTTGGTGAGGGGAAAAAAAAATGCTGAGAGTCATTCCCACCTGCTCCTGCTCCGTGTCAAAATCATCATCCTCTGCTCCAATGATCTGAGTCCCCACTCGGGACAGGGGACTTCCAACACTGCACTGGGAATCCTGGGGAAGAGAAGGAACAAAATTCTTTTTGTTGTCTTTCACTGGGTGTTGTCCCTCACAGTCAAACTCGCAGATATTCTGATCATTTTAATTCTTCAAAAACCCCACCTGGGCTCTCCCCCTCCAAGAAGCTTCTCCAAACATTCCCAAAAATCCAGTCAGGTGGATCAAGAGCAGCTGCATCCCCTGCACACCTGGCATGTGCCAAAGGGGGAAATGTGGCTCGGGGAGGACAGGCAGATGAGGGGAAGGAGAATTCAGGAGTCACCCCAAGGATGTGCTCAGACAGATCTGCACTTCCTGCTGAGCTCCAGCACTCGTGGCCCTGCTGGAAATGCCAGCCCCGAGTGATTGAACATCCTAAGAAAGGCTGGACTCAAAAATAAACCTCGTGCAACTGCTCTGCTCACTGCAGGCCCAGCTGTTCTACTGCATTTCTCGCCTCTCAATGGCCCTGCTCTTCAGCTCCATAAACATTTACCCAGCTAATTAACTTTCCCTGCACCACTTTAATTGTGTTTTATCTTCTAAAGCAAAGTTCGGGCATGCTCCATTGAGAAAGTGGGGGAAAGCAGCAAGATTTTAATGGGCTCGTTAGAGGAGATGCTGTTGTGACACTCCATGTTTTGTACTCACAGTATCCTGAAGCTCAGCCTTTTCTGGGCTCTCATCTGGATAAATCCTCTCCTTCAGGCCACTGCGAGGACTCTGGGAACGAGGGAAGTTCAGTTCTGGTAAGTACCAGCAAATCCAGGAAAGGGAGAACTGTACAGAGCAGTTTGTCAGCCACACCAGCCAAAAACTTCTCCTTTCTCACAGGAAAAGGAGGTGTGAAAAACCAGAGTAAAATCTGTGCCCTACATGCACAGTTAGACAAAAAAACCCCCCAAACTCAAGTGAATGCAGAAGTTTGGGTCAGAAATCTGGTGACAGTGAGCAACAGCAGAGCTGGAAAATCCCCAGCCCTCGGCTTTCTCCTTGCTCTCTCCATCTTTTCTCACAGTTCAGCTCTCTGCTCCCATCTCCCAGCCATCCTCCTGCTCAGGGAGCCTGCAGAACCTTATTTGCAAAAGCCACGTGCTGCTGGCTCATCTTCAGGGTGTCCAAAGGTTTTTTTCCAGCCAGGCTACTGCTCAGGCTGTTGCTTTCCAGCCTGGCTTTTTCCCAGCTGTAAAACTCTTTCCACTTCCAAAGGTTTCTTTCACCCCTGATCCTTAAGTTTCTCCGAGTTGGAGTGAAAATCTGGAATGTTTGTGTGCCAATCACCTGCACTGATCAATCACCATCCCCAATAATGCCAGGAGGATGATTTCATTAGGAAGTTAATTATGAATTTTGTTGTGCATTTATTAAACACAAACACCGAGTGGGATCTGGTCAGATTTGGAGTTGGAATGTTTCAAAACAAGAGTCGTGGATGCTCCCATCTCACCCACCTCCCTTTCACTTCCAACTGCTGGGACAAATTTAGCTCCCACATCCTTAAGTTAATCAACAAACTTAGGCCAAATCCAAGCAGAGTCTCAATTCCCCTGCACTAATCAGAGAGTGACTTAATTACGGATTAGGCACCCAGGGAGAGCAGAGGAGCACACGGATTGATAACTAATGAGTGAACACACTAAGAGCCTTTGCTGGGGGCAGGAATTGAAGCTGATTTGGTAGAAGGAAGGATCTTTCCCATTTCCAGGGCAAGCTGCCTGGATCTGAGTCACGGTGCTGCTGCTGGAATATTCCCTTCAAGGATGCTCTGATGGGCAAATGAGCTTTGAGCAGGATGCTGGCATCCATCTTTCTCTGCTTACAGGGATTAATGCCAGGACAATCTAATCCTGCATAAAACCCCACAATTTATTCTCTCCCAGTCTCTAACACCAGTCCATTAGAATAGGTTTTCATGGGGAAAAGTTTTTGGTGGGCACTGAGGAGCCTGTTCCTGTAATGCACAGAGTTACACACAGAGTCTGCCAAAAAAAATTCAAATGCAAGAGAGAGAGAAGCAAAGCCCTGGGGCTGCCCCACACTCACATCAGCAATGTCACTGTTGGAAAAAAATGTCACTGTTGGATAAAAATGTCACTGTTGGTTAAAAATTACACTCTTGGATAAAAATGTCACTGTTGGATAAAAATCACACTCTTGGATCCTCCTCCCAAAAGCTTCTCCCAGGATCCAAACATTCCCAAACATCCAATCAGGTGTATAAAAATGTCACTCTTGGATAAAAAGGTTACTATTGGATCCCCTTCCCAAAAGTTTCTCCCAGGATCCAAACATTCCCAAACATCCAACCAGGAGGATCAGGAGCAGCTGCATCACCTGCAGCCAGGACCACACCAAGCACGTGGCCAAATGCTCGTCTTGAGTGTGTCCAAAGGTTTTTCCAGCCAGGCCACTGCTGAGGCTGTTCCTTTCCAGCCTGGTTTTTCCTGGATAAACTCCACAATTTATTCTCTCCCAGTCTATAACATCAGTCCAACAAACAGGTTTTTATAGGGAAAAGTGTTTGGTGGGCACTGAGGAGCCTGTTCCTGTAATGCACAGAGTTACCCAGGACACACACAGAGTCTGCCAAGGAAACCCAACTGCAGAGGGAGGGAAGCAAAGCCCTGGGGCTGCCCCAGACTCACATCAGCGATGTCACTGTTGGGCCTGGAGGGGCTGTCACCACTGAAATCCAGTTTGCTGCTGCTGTCCCCACTCTCTGCCTCCGCCTCGCTGATCTGCAGCGACTCCGACACAGCCCTGGAGGACAGGACTCCATCCTGCAGGGATCAAAGGGAGACACCAGAGTATTTCTAGAGACCATCAGCTCCTTCAAGGTCCAGCTAGCTCACATTACTCATAAAATCTTAATGTATCTAGAGAAGGCTGCAATGACTTTCTAAGAGAAAACAAGAGACCGTCCTTAAACATCAACTCTTTCAAAAGCCAGCTAGCTCACATTACTCATAAAACCTTAATTTATCTAGAAAAGGCTGCAATGACTTCCTAAGAGAAAACAAAAAAAAAGCCACACCAAGTTTTCAGCACTTTGAACACAGGGGAAAAGGGAAAAATGACACAGCCTACGTTTATATTTTTTTTTTCCAAAAGCGAAAACAAAATTGTTTAAATCTTCCAAGAACGACTTCATGGGTGTATTTTAAATTGCACTGACAGATAATAAACACATCACTGCTCGCACTTGTTCTTAAAAGCAGGTTTTTCAGAGATGAGCTGAGAGCCCAGTGTAAAATCTACTCCAGATTCTGATTAAGGTGACAGAGCCAACTTCAAATCTCAGCCTGCTTGTCCAAGCAACTCCAGCTTGCCCAGAACCCCCAGGATTAGCAGGCTGAGCGTTTTTTTTACCTGAGAGCAGCCCGTGGCCTTGGACAGCTGCTCCTGCAGCTGAGGAATGTGTTTCTTTGCCTCCTGGATCTCCTTGAGCAGGCGGGTGGAGGGAGTCCGGCCGTACTCCTCCTGCAGGACCTGCCAAAGAATCATTTCTGAATCCACACCTGCACACCCAAGGAGCTGCTGCACAAAGTCTGTTTTACACAGCTCTGATAATAAATTGTGATTTAACAACTCCTCTTGGCGTCACTTCCCCCTCAGCTCTGTGCAACCTGCACGACTCCGGTACCTGCAGCCTCTCCTGCTCCTTCTGCAGCATCTTCCGCAGAATCTCCACCTTCTGGTTGTGGACAATGTTATTCTCCTCCTAGGAAACACAGAGAGATCAAAGTTGGGTTTGTTGGGGGAGCTGGGGAGATAACGAAAATAGGCACATTTTTCACCTACTTCCTAAAATCAGGCTGTGAAAAACCCTATGAGAAGCAATTTGAATTTCCAGCCCTATCCTATGTATTCTTGCTTAATTTTGAACAGCTATCAGCAGTGTAAAAACCTGTATTTCCATCACCTCAGATAGGACTGGATATTTTTACTTGCAAAACGCTTTTTCACCAGTGAATAAATACCCACTGACAGGATAGAGATCCCAATGCCAATTTGAAGTGAAAAAACCAAAACAAATGAACAAGAAACACGATAACAACAACAACAACAAAAAAAACCCCAAAACAACAACAAAAACCCCAAACAAATAAAATACCACCAAAACAACAACAACAAAAACAAAACAAATCCCCAAAAAAGAACAAAAAAAACCCCTCAAAAAACAACAACAAAAACCCCAAACAAACAAAATAGCACCAAAACAACAACAACAAAAACAAAACAAATCCCCAAAAAAGAACAACAAAAAAACCCTCAAAAAACAACAACAAAAACCCCAAACAAACAAAAAACCCCACCAAAACAACAACAACAAAAACAAAACAAATCCCCAAAAAAGAACAAAAAAACCCCCCACCAGGCCAAAACCACCCAGCTCCATTTCTCTTTTTGGAAATAGAGATTCAAAGCTTACCCCCATGAGCACTGGGCTGGTGATCCTCTCAGCGTTCCCTGACGTGCCAGGCGAGTGGGGGGATGCCATGATGGGAGACATATGCCCAAAAGCTGCCAGATCCACGTCGGAATCCGCCAAGGGAATCTGGGGCGACCCTGGAGGGCGCCCCTGGACAGTGAGAGCTACATAGGAACCCGCTGTGGGGACACAAGGACAGGTCACACACACGGGGACATTGCCACACTGCTCTGATCTCCCTCACCCTGCAGACACAGCTCACACCATTCCTCCTCCAAACCAAATTAATCCCGCTTTAAAAATCCATTTAGAATTTCAGATATTCCAAAGATGTTCATGACAATCAGCCCTTATAAAAGGAAGTGATCCAACTGCCAGCCCAGCAGGTTGTATTTCCAGCACACACACACACAAAATATAAACCAGGCTGGAAGGAGCCACCACCACCTCCTTCCTCATACAAGAAAATCCACCAGGAACGTATTTCCTGCATCACACAGAAATGCACATTAAGGGCCTGCCCAGCTGTGGTATTTAAGGTGGAAATAAAAGATGGGAAAACACCCAGGCAAGGCTTGGTGGCAATTCAAACGTTAAGTTAAGGAGAAGCTACAGGAGAATGCACCAGCTTAAATTCAAGATGTCAAAATAATTTCAATTTCACTTCCCTGTTTCACACACTCCCTTTATCTCCCAGCATTGACCTCACCCTTGTCACTTGGCAGGGCCCTGGAAATGACACCTGCCACACTTCAAAGGTGACAGGAGAGCCACCTGCTCACTTTACTTACACTTGATCAGCTTGACCACCTCCAAATGGTTCGAGTGTGTCACCAGAGTCCCGTTCACCTGGGCAGGGAGGGCAGAAATTCAGTGTTTGGCTCCTGATTCCCAAGTAATTCCACACATCCCACAGAATGCACCAGAAGAGCAGCAGCATTTTCTTCTCCCCCAGCTCCATTACTGCCTCTTAGACATTACCAGATAAATAATTTATCCTTCTAACAGTTTATCTCAGTGAGCAGAGCTCTGCAGAAAGAAAACTGTGCACACACCGAAAGAGCTCAAGCAGGCAGACAAACAACAACAACAAAAAAGGCAATCCATCTCTGCCTGGGCAGAAAAACAACAGGGTAGCTAATTTAATTCATTAATTTCAATGCCTGGTTGAAATCCCAGCTCCATCTGTGTCAGGAGCTGCTGCAGCTTTTTGCAGCAATCATTTACAGAGTCTTTTAAGTTACTGGCTTGATTTCTTACTTGCTTGGGACTAAAAAGGAACAGGGATGTGGGAGCAGTTAGGGGGAAAACAACAATTCAGGCAGGCTGTTTATTTACAGGTCATTATTAACAACTCTGCCTCCCTTCTCCTCCCTGCCATTTCTGCTTTTATTGTATTTGTGGTACTTGAACCTGCCAGGACCCTGAACTTGTCCATAAAATTCTAAAATGAGGATTTGGAGGAGAGTCATGCCCAGAACAGTGAAGCTTAGACCATTCCCAGGGCAAACACCACAGCAGACACATCAGTGACATTATTTTTAGAGAAAGAGTTCATTTAATACCCAGGGCCCATTTCTCTCACAATTTCAGTGCCTTACCTTGATAATTCTATCACCTGTCTGCACTCCAGCCCGCATGGCTGCTCCATCTGGAAAAGCAAGAAATCACTCAGTTCCCGTTTCAATACAATCATTTATAGCAAAAATGGTTTTAAGACTTCCGTAAAACATGCAAAATACTCCTGCCCTCAGCCAAGCTTCCTCTGCCAGTAAAACCTCTGGGTTTCTGCAGTTTTGGTTTCACCTGGCACTGGATACAGCAGGACACGATCCCAGCGTATCCCAAGGAGTCATTTCCACCCCTGGGATGCACGAGGTCAGCTCCAAAGCCAGCAGATCACAGAACCACAGAGTGAACCAGGCTGGAAAAGCCCTTTGAGATGATCAAGTCCAACCTATGACCGGACACCTCCTCATCAACTAAACCCCGGCACTGAGTGCCACATCCAGGCTTTCCTTAAACACATCCAGGGATGGTGACTCCACCACCTCCCCGGGCAGACCATTCCAGTCCTTTATCACCCTTGCTGTAAAAAACTTTTCCCTGATATCCAGCCTGTATTTCCCTTGGCACAGCTTGAGGCTGTGTCCTCTGGTTCTGTCAGTGCTGCCTGGAGAAAGAGCCCAAGCCCAGCTGAGCACAGGCACCTTTCAGGGAGCTGTGGGGAGTGATGAGGGCACCCCTGAGTCTCCTTTTCTCCAGGCTGAACAACCCCAGCTCCCTCAGCCGTTCCTCACAGGGTTTGTGTTCCCAGCCCCTCTCCAGCCTCGCTGCCTCCTCAGGACGCGCTCGAGCGTCTGAGTGTCCACCCTGAACTGAGGGACAGAGCTGGACACAGCACTGAGTGTCCATCCTGAACTGAGGGACAGAGCTGGACACAGCACTGAGTGTCCATCCTGAACTGAGGGACAGAGCTGGACACAGCACTGAGTGTCCATCCTGAACTGAGGGACAGAGCTGGACACAGCACTGAGTGTCCATCCTGAACTGAGGGACAGAGCTGGACACAGCACTGAGTGTCCATCCTGAACTGAGGGACAGAGCTGGACACAGCACTGAGTGTCCATCCTGAACTGAGGGACAGAGCTGGACACAGCACTGAGTGTCCATCCTGAACTGAGGGACAGAGCTGGACACAGCACTGAGTGTCCATCCTGAACTGAGGGACAGAGCTGGACACAGCACTGAGTGTCCATCCTGAACTGAGGGACAGAGCTGGACACAGCACTGAGTGTCCATCCTGAACTGAGGGACAGAGCTGGACACAGCACTGAGTGTCCATCCTGAACTGAGGGACAGAGCTGGACACAGCACTGAGTGTCCATCCTGAACTGAGGGACAGAGCTGGACACAGCACTGAGTGTCCATCCTGAACTGAGGGACAGAGCTGGACACAGCACTGAGTGTCCATCCTGAACTGAGGGACAGAGCTGGACACAGCACTGAGTGTCCATCCTGAACTGAGGGACAGAGCTGGACACAGCACTGAGTGTCCATCCTGAACTGAGGGGGCAGAAATGGACACAGCACTCAGTGTGTGACCTTGCCCATCCCTTCCCAAACTGCAACCACCCCACCTGGGAGGAGTCTGGGAGTTTTCAGCCCCAGCTCACACACATTTCCAGGATCCCCAGGGCGAGCTGGCAGGTTTGGGGGATGCTCTCACCTTCCTTGACAGACTGCACGAAGACGGGGTTGTCCCCGCTGACCGTCAGCCCGAAGCCGTTCTCATCCCGCTGGATCACCACACACCTCTGCACCAGGCCTGGGGACACAGGGGGACAGGGCAGCACACACAGGAGGGGAACACAAAGAGACACAAGCCAGGCATCAGTCCAAGACCTTATCCTCCCAGAGAATCACAGAGTGCTCAAAGGAACTCTGACACGGCACAGGGAAAATATAGGAGAGACAGGAACAGGGCAGCAGTCCAGAAATGGAGAGGGATGTCAAGACAGGTCAAGCTTATTGCTCCAGCTACACAAAACAGAGATGCAGACAGCCCTGGCACATCAGACACAACCTGAGGGAAAAGCAGCTTTTAAAGAAGAGCAGCAGTACCCACACCAATGTGCAGGATTTCCCTTTGTCTGCATTAATAGTTCAGGTGCTGCTGCACCACCAAAAAAACCTCACAGCTTCCACAAGCTGCTCTAAAACAGAAGCACAAATCCCTCAGAGTAGTGTGAAGGGGCTGGGCTAAAACAGATTTATTGATCAGGAAAATTTACCCCAATGCTCAGACAAAATCTCCTCCTGGGGCACCTTCTGCATAGAGCCAGCAGAGGTGATGGGGTACAAGCCACATTTAACTGTTCTCAACAGGACTTCTGAAATAAAGACCAGTCCAGGGCCAAAATCCCAGGAGGTGAGTTTGAATGTGCCCCTCCTTTAATTTGCTGTTAGACATCAAAGGCAACTTGTTTTGTTTCCTGGTATACTCAGTGTACACAAATGTGAACACAAATGCTGCTGCAGAGATAATTTCATTTACTAGGAGCAGCATTTGGGCCAGGTGGAATGCTGGGGATGAATTTTGTTCACCTGGAAATGAAACAAGGGAAAGACAAACACAAGCAAGCAGCAGCCCTGGCATTTTCCTTGCCAAGCACTTTCCTAGGAGCAGCTGCAAAAATCCTCCCACCACGGAGCCCTCATCCCAAAAAGTGACTTCAGGAAATCTGTAAATGCTCCCTTAATGTTCTTTTATTTCCATCACCCTTATTTCTAACAGCTTGCTTTGCTTTCCCATTTCTAAAGGCACAGCAGGCAAAATTCCTACACTGGCACCTTGAGAAAGGAACCAGAGCTCTCCCAAATCCGACTCCAAAAGTGCAGCAGCTTTGTTTGGTATGGAGGGAACACGGGGAATTGGGGAGAGCTGTCCTAGCCAGACTGGCTCTTCTGGAGTGAGTTCAGGAATGGTAACAGAGCAGGGAGTCACTCCCGTGTCTCCCACTGCTCCCAAACCACCGCGGCTCCTTTCGCTTCTCTGGAGCAACTCCCCATGGAAATGAGGAGCCTCAGGAGCCAACACTGCCTGCCCAGCCAGTCCTGCTCTCCTCCGGTGTGGCACAGATGAAAACGGGTGTGGGAGCAGTGGAAAAAAACTATTCCAGGCCTTCTGCAGCACTGTCACATCCCAGGAATTCCCCTGCTGCCAACCAGGCAGGAGCACAGCACGGCATACCTGGCACCTGCAGGGAGTGGATGGGAAGGAAAATCCCCCCACCTTTCACCCCCTGTGCACGGGGAGAAGTGAAGGAAGGTGCCTCTCCCTCCTGCACCTCCCCTTCTTTTATACTCAAGCTTGTTGAAGTCTCACTTCCCAAGAATGATGCCCGGGGCTGGGGTGTGGGAACTGGTGCTGCTGCAGAGGAACAGCCCCACGGGTGCCATGAGTAAGGCACTAAACTCAGATTTTGACTCACTGGCCTTGTTTAAAGACACAGGAGAGCCCCGAGCCCGCCCTGCCACTGGATTTCTGTTTCTCCAGAAGCAGCAATCCTTGGATCTGCTGATAAGCTCCTCCTTGGGTGAGCCCGATGCCAAAGCAGTGCCCACACAAAATAAACTGACCTGGCAGAGAACAACTGAACTTAATTCAAGTTAATTCAGGTTAAACTCTTTCATTCCACAAGCTTAATTCCACCCAAGACCTTAATAATTTAGAATAGAGAAACAACTGGAATTAGGAGAACTCGACCTAAAATTAGTCCATAATTGGTTTTTCCTGTAGTTGTTTCCTTCAGATAAGGGACACGTAATCCAATATAAAAGGCTGGAATGAGGGAGAGGAGATGACCTGACTGAGACACACTTTAGAGTGATTTTAATGACGTTATCAGGAAGTTTCCTGGAGATAACACTGTGACCTGCAGAGCTAGATCAGCTCTGATAGCACTCCCTGCCTGAACCACTCTTCAAGTGTTTTTATTTTACTCATTTTGAAATATCCCACAGAGATATTTCACTTTTTCCACCTGAAACTCAGTATTACAAAGTCAACTGATTTCATCACTGACAGTACTCAAAATTAAATCAATAATCATCTTATTCCCATTTTTCCTTTCCTTAACAGTATCTTTATATCATGAAGTGAGGAGACATCACTTAACTATACTCTAAAATCAGAGTCTCTGTTTGTGTCTTGAGTGGATTCCTAAAATTCTGGAGGAAAAATAATCGATTTTAATGGTTTTTTTGTCCTCATGGAGATGAAAACTCCCCCAAACTCACTGGTGCAGCCTCAAGCCAGGAGTACAACAAAGCAGCCAAAGGTGTGCTGGAATTAAAGAGGTTAAAATCCAAAGTGAAGGCAGAGAGGAGAACTGCAGGGAAAGCTGAGAGGAGCTTCAATAGGTGGCACTCGTCCCTCTCCCTTCTCCAGCCCCGCTCCAAGAGTCTTTGGGATGGTGGAAGGGCAAAGTCTGCACTGCTCAAGGTCACTGACACCCCAGGGCCACAATCACTGTCTCCAACAGCCTGGCCAGACACATCTGGGCTGCCCAACAGCTCCTCTGAGGAGCTCATTTTGATTTTTTCTTCTCCACATCCCATTTGGAAATTACTTAACAAAAGAGGGAATTTTTTTAGCAACAAACAGAGCTTCACTCTAAAAACCTGACTGAGGGAATGGAGAGACCAGGATGGACAGGGCTGGGGCAGCCTGGGCCAGTGGAACATTTCCCTGCCCGTGGAATGGTTGGAACAAAATCATTTTTAAGATTTCTTCCAATCCAAACCAGCCTGGGATTCCATGGGAAGTGAATTCCATCTCCCAAGTCTGCCCAGGAGCTGAGATTTGGGAATTAAAACCTCCCCTGGGGGCATGAGGCCACCATAGGAAAATGCAGTTGAACAGAGGGATTTGAAATGAATCATTCCATAAACAAAAAATCAAATTCCCTGGGGGTTTGAGAGCGGCCAAATGTTTCACTTCATTTGGGAAGCTTTCTGTCTATAAAATATTGTCAGAAATGCTGCTCCACAAAGATAATCAGAACTTTTATAAAGGCAGATTTCTCTGGGAAAACGATGGCCACAACATAAAGACACAAAGCTGGTAGGAACTGCAAAAAAAAACCCCAGGGAGAGTAAATTTCAATTTAAAAACATTTCAAATCTGAGGTTTCAAAATAAAACCCAAAAACTTATCACAAAGCTGGAGAAAATATTAAAGAGTTTGTGTCAAGTCCAGGCTAATACTCAGGCCAGAAATTGATGATTGCTGAATATAAAGAAAGATATTTTTGGAGAACAACCAAGCTGTGAGGAAAAGGAAAGACAAACTGATACCTCCCCTATCACCCTGGAAGGTAATTCCTGTTTTAAATTCATTTAAGAGATGAAAATGCTACTTTGACAAGAAGATATTAAATATCATGGGAGATGGCACTAATTAAGAAATTACAGCATAACAAACTACACCCATTCTCCCTCCTGATAATCTGAATTTTGTTGAATATATAAACGTGAGATTGTTTGGTTTATGAGTGAAAATACCTCACTGAGAGCTTCACTATAAATTAATTTCTGTACATTAGGAAAATTTCCCTCCCTGACCACTCTGCCCCTCCAAGCCACTCACACACTTCAAGAAATTCTGGCTCCTGAATTAAAAATTTCAAGAGGGGAGAGCAAACACCCACCAAAGCCACACCTCCTCTCCCTGCTGTCATTCCAGCCTTCCCTATTATTCCCTTTCCAGCGGCCAGCCCCCATCCAGTCAGCAGGGAGGAAAATATCAGTACAGTATTTTCTACTTGGAGGGCTTGGAATAGTTTGGTGCCTTCCAAAGCAAACAGCAGAGCTCTGCACACATTCCAGAGAAACCTGGGAAAGGCAGACAAAAGGCAGGGCAAGGCCACTGGGAAGGAAGGATGAGTGGGAGCTGCTCCCAGGGATGCTGGACACGGGGGCAGCACCTGCAGGAAGCCTGGGGGAAGTCAGAGCTCACGTTAGGAAATCGTGTTTGGTTCTGGCACACGTGGAAAGCCAGGCTGGGGCAGAGGGACACACACAGGGATGTCCCAGCAAATGTTTCCTGTCCCTAACCCAGAGCAGCGGGCAGAAATGAGCACAGGGTTATCCTGACTAACCTGGTTATCCCGACGAACCAGGTTATCCCGACTAACCTGGTTATCCTGACTAACCTGGTTATCCCGACGAACCAGGTTATCCCGACTAACCTGGCCTCAGCAGCACCCCGAAATCACCCCCAAATCACCCCCAGGCCCCTGCTGCTGCAGCCCTCTCCCTGCTCCTCTTCCCTGCGAGGCTGGCAGCAGCAGTGACAAGCTGCAGCAAGCCAGCTCTCCCCGAGACAGGTTTCCATCAAGGCACCCTCCAAAGCTGTTTACAGCTCTGAAGGAACAACTCTCACACCCTGAGGAACGTGACTATCATATTACTTGGATTTTTTTTAATTTTTTTTAAAAAAAAAGAAGTGTGTGATTCAAAATTCCAGGGGAAGTGAGGAGATCTCACAGAAAGAACAGGACACACCTCCCCAGACTGACTGCACCAGCTTCTCCTAACATGCCTGTGTTGGTTTGAACTCTCCAGGGTTGGTGTTGTTTGGTTATTTTTTAGTGTTGATTGCTCTGACAGCATCACTTTGTATTCCAGAGGTGGCTTAAGAAGCTGGAGCACAGCCATGCACACCTGGCAGTTTTATTCCAGTGGAATGATAAAGCTGATGCTTCTGGAAGAGTCACCGCATCCAAAATACCACAGCAGATTTAGCAGCAGCGATTTTCTGAACAGATTAAAATCAGAAAGTGTCACAGGCTGTTTTAAACATGAATTTAAAAAAAAACCCAAAAAAACAAAAAACAGGGAAAAAAAGGAACTCATGGTTGGAGTCAGGACATGCACACCTGGAAATGAGAAATGCAGCCTGAGTGCAAGGGGCTGAAGATCCTGATAGGATCCAAAAAAACCAACTTGTGAATACTTATTGCCTTCTAGATCCTAAGGTCTGAATGCAAATATCTACAGAGAATAAGTGATCAGAGCAGGGGGAGTGTCACAGCCCAGAGTGACACAGCAGGGAAAGCTGAGGGAGCAGAGAGGCCCCACACGGTGTAGGGATGTGTGGGGATATCCCCATCCCAAATTTGTCATGTGTCTGTGTCATTTATTGCAGCCAACAAGCCCAGGAGAGCAGGGTCACTCCCTCTCTCTGGGACAGAGAGAATTCACATCCTTACACTCATTTAAATTATTCACAGACACATTTTTCCATTTCTGTCCAAAGGAACCGACAGGAACACCCACAAATAACGCAGCAAGATGAATTTCTCACTCCAGCCTGCACGGTGAGAACATGGCACTGACTCTCCTGAAAGCACAAATCCCTTTGGGAGCTGTGCCCTCACTGCCAGCAGCACCCAGGGGTGCCAGGTGAAACATTTTCCAGCCACGAGCACGCTAGAAGCTGAGAACTGAAGCAGGATGGAAGGGCAGTCCCTGCTGCAGAGCCAACCATGCAGATCAGGGGAGGGGGAAAAGCCTGGGATTCACAGACAGGAAAAGCAGGAGCTGCCCAGGGGGGGAGGCTGCAGCCTTGGCTTACCATACGTCTCGGATCTACTCTCCTCAGAACTAGACTTTGTCTTCTTGGAGGAGCTATCTGCACGAGAGCAGGAGAAAAGGAGAGAGAGATATAGAAAATATGGAGACCAAACATGAGGAAAAAAAAACCAAACAACAAACTTCATGAAAAAAAAAAACAAAACAAAACAACACAGACTTGGATTTCTCGGGTTAAATCGTGCAAAACACAATTAAGATGTGAACAAAACACAGGTGGAACACTTGGAATAAGGGGTGAATAATACACAGACACAGGTAACAGCACACAGAATCTGTTACAGGAGCCAGGACACAACCAGAGGAGCTCTCTGCAGGAACCACAGATGAAAACCATGATAAAAAGATGGTTTAGAGCTGATAATTTATCCATATAGATAAAAACCAGTCCGAGCACGGAGACTCTGGCAAGGTTTCTCCTCAGAGTCAATGAGCAGCACAGGCACAGCAGTTCACCAGCCTGAATTCACCCCTTAAAAACAAAAGGGTTTTTCTGCAGGCTGCAGTGCAGAGTTCCCCTATCAGAGCACAAGCACGGGGCCAGGTAACAGCTCTCAACACTGGAGTGACTTCCTGCAGATTAAGATTACAGGATTCCTGAAGAAATTAAATTCCTTCTACAAAATGAGTTCACAGCCTGAGACCTCCCCCAGTCTGAAACCATTTGACATTACCTATCCCAAAGGACAAAGAAGATGAGCACTAAACCAGTTTATTTTTTCCCTCACAGGATGTTTTTAACTGGCATTTAAAGCCCATTTCCATTTATTTTGTGCACACTAGAAGGACTCATGCAGCCAGTGGCAGAATTACCGGGGTGGTTTATAAACATCAGCCTTGTGCACAATAAAACCTCACATCCTACAACGTGCCCCCCTGTGCTCCCCCAACCCCAGGGAAAAGCCTGAATGCACAGACAGGAAAAATGCACCTTGCATGGAGCCAGGAGGCTCAGACAGGAGCCAGGCAGGCACTGGGTGAGTGTTTCAGAGAGAACAAGAATCCTGTGTGCACCCTCATTTCCCCAGTTTAACTAAAATAAAAGTAGGCTAAACGAAAGCAGGATAGCAAATCCTTTAAAATGAGGTTTTTATCTTCAGACACATCACCTGGGGAAGCACAAATTCGCTTTGCAAGTGGAAAAGAGGGGATCAAAATCTACTAAAGAGCCAAACAAACCCCCCCAAAATTCAAACCCCAGCAGGGAAACTCAGCCCTGGCTGAGCCGAGCACATCTCCAATTTCAGACTTCACCCAAGAACTCCTCACAGATAATTACAGCCTTTGCCTCCTGCCTTTGCTGGAAGTGGAAGTTGTTATAATTATTTACTGATACACTAATCCAGGTTTAAAATCAAGCCCACATCCATTTCCATGCCCGCATTGCCTTTGCAGGAGAACACAGCTCTGAAAACCACATTAAAATCGGTTTTATTCTCCTTCCCAGTGCTTCTGTTTGGGTTTTTTTGAATTTTAGGACTTTACCTGTGGGATCGAAGTCGTGGGTGCTGCTGCAGCGTTCAACCTTCTGCTTCTTGTCTGCTGGAGACTCTCTGCTCAGAATGCTGCCGTGTCTGGGGCACAGAAAAGCACAAAAATCCTCACACCAGAGCCCACAGGAGCTGCCTGAGCGCTCCCACAAACCTCACCCAGCTCTGCCTGCTCACCAGAAATTCAGATTAAAGCGCAGGCATCGAGTTCGCTTAAAAAATTTATTCCCAGGTTGGATTCAAAGGGGAAAATGATCTCCCTTGCAATCTCTGGGAGTGCATCCAAGGCTCCAGGAACAGTCTTGGTAACCTCCAGAATTGGTAACAGCAAGTGCCTTCTCTTTATCACTCAGCATCAGCTCATATTTTATCTTAAAAGCCAAATAAATTTAATGGGAAAGAAAAAAAAAAAAAAAACCCTCCTGAAATCTGAACTCTCCCAGCAAACTTTAAATATCTCAGCACGCCAAAAGGAAAGATTTAGAATATCCCCAGAAGGGAAGCACCTGTACATCCTGTACCAACAGCGTCCCCTTCCTTCCCTGACCATCCCAAACCTCAGCTAAGGTGAGCCCCCAGCCGTGCCACAGAATGCAAATGGTCACCCCGTGCCAAGGACAGCACCAAAAAATCTATTTAAATCTATTTTTGGCACCTTATCCCCATCTNTTTCAGGAACTCACCTCGAAGGTTTTTTGAGAGGAAACCTGAAAAGAGAAAACAAAAATAAGAAGTTTAACGAACTTTTGTTTTTCAATATTAGGTTTGAGATTATAGTTATTTTACACTTCCGTGGTGTCTTCACAAAATATAATCTCTATTTTCATGGAACTCCATGAACTCGCCATCTTTGAAACAAGTGCAACAAAGTTGAAATTAAATCATCCATTCCAAGTGGCATTACGCATACAGATAACAAAAGCAACAAATCCTACGTTGAAGGGATAAAAAAGTCTCTTTGTATTTTTAACTGAGGAAAACGTGGGATTTATGAATCCAGGACTTTTTTTTTTTTTTTCCCCTTGAATTCCTGACAGAACAAGGTGGGTGCCACCCAGCTCGAGGCACCAAAACTTTTGCTCTCATAAAACACAACTATTTCCTTCTCAGATTTACAAGTTCAGCTCCATTCCTGCTCGATTTATGTTTGAGATCCTTCAGTCAGAGGGCAAAACACACATTTAGAGCTGTGTAAGGCAAGAACAGGTAATTTAAATCATTTTTTATTCCAAATGAAGACTCTGCAGATGGTTTAGAGCAGATAATTTATCCATATATATAAAATAGATATTCTTAATGCATTTTTTCCTATTTATATACATTTTCAAGAAGTGCTGGGATGAGGGACTAGGGGGAAAAAATTCAAGCCCACACAATTTGAATACCACAGAGATTACCAGGGCAACAAATCACCATTTATATTAAAATTTTATTTTCTGTTTTTACTTTTAAACAGCCCAGTTTGGTAACAACCAAAATTCCCATGGTTAAGTGTGGATTAGAAAAGGGACAACAGGAGAGGGACAAGGAGCAGCTCCAAAATCAGGTTGGAATCTTGTCCCAGATGAGTGAAAGGATGAGAAGGAATGGCCTCAGGTTGGATATCAGTGGGATTTTTTCCATGGAAAGAGTTCCATGGTCACCCCACGCCAAGGACAGCACCAATAAATCTCATTTTTGGCACCTTATCCCCATNTATTATAATATATATATTGGACACTGGGAGGGGCTGCCCAGGGAGGTTTGGGGTCTCCATCCCTGGAGGATGTGGCATTTTTGGGATCCTGAGCTCGGTCCCATCCCAGAGTTGGCCCAACACAGAGAACCAAACCACTCTGGGACAGAGAATGGGGAATTCACATCCTTACACTGATTTAACTTAGTCACAGACATTTTTGATGGAAATTTTTCCATTTCACAGAGAACACCTACAAATAACGCAGCAAGATGAATTTCTCACTCCCAGAGTTTTTTCCAGACCATTACAACCAAGATTCCTTGACTGGCAGCACAGAACTGCCCCAAATTCTCCTCTTGTCACCTCCTCCTCCCTTTTTTCCTGGATAACTCCACCCCGAGTGGGCCAGGCAGGAAAAGCCCAGTCCCAAACTCCAGTCACTCCCTCCCCATTACCTGAAAACCCCGAGAGGCTGCACAGAGCCAGCCCAAACCTCTCCTGGAGCAGGAGCTGTGCCACCAAGCGTGGATACACCCAGAGCTGGCCAGCTCCCACACGCCAACCCCCTGTGCAAACATGCACTAATATGGAGCTCCACCACCAGCATCTGATGACACATTAGGCAAAGGGAAATTAAAATGTTGTCTGCCTGTTCCTGAAAATAATTACCCACAGCAAGACATTTGTCATCTTTCAGATAACAGCAGCGAAGTGAGCTGAACTACAACGGCAGCTCCCAAATTAAGGGGGTAGATAGGGCCTGTGATTGCATAAACAGCAAAAAGTTAATTAATTGAAGGCTGGTAGTGGCAGGACTCTTTCCTTCTGCACCCAAAAGCTCTATTTTAATCTTAAAAGTCTGGGAAATCCACTCTGATTTAAATAAGAAACATCCTCTCCTTGTTCTGCTCTACCTGCAAAGCCACAGCTCTTTAGCATCCCATCCTCCCATTTACAAAATTCAGCCAGGGAAGGAGGGCTCGGTGCAGACAGCCTGAATCCCAAAGGAAAGCAAACCAAAGTCATCTCAGGCCAATCTAACCCTGCCTGAACCCTGAGCAGCCAACAGATGCAGCAGCAATCAAGTGTTTCACTGAAAAGCAAAAAAGAGAGAAAAAAAAAAAAAAAAAGGAATCCAGGGAAAGACAGGAAAAGATGCTTAGGATGAATTACATCCCATTTATTTTTTTATCCTGATGCATTTGAACTTTTGAGCTGTATAAAAAACCCTACCACCACTGGTAAGTATTTTAACGAAGCATTTTAGTGACAAACTTGATCCTCCAGAGGTTCTTTCTTATCAGCACCCAGCACTGCAGGCTCTGCTCCTGAGTTTGTGGGCAGCACCAAGCGAGTTCATTTTGTACATTTTGGGCTGGCCCAGAGCTCTTTATTATCTGTGAAACACAAATGTCCAATTTTCCAAGTCCAGAAGTTGTGTAAAACCTTTCTGCTTATTATACCTAGGCTGGTGATTAATTATTTAGGAAGGAACTTTAAAGTTTTTGTAAATAAAGCAGCGCTGAAAACACTGGAAATTTTTCTGTGCTTTGACGTTACCGGTGAACATCAAATTCCTGTGGGGTGAGAGCCAAAACTCCCCTGTTCCTAATCCAGCTGGGTGGTACCAGGGGTCAGGATCCAGATGGCTCTGGAGAATCCTCCTCCCTGGGAAGAGACCCCAGCCCAGGGCTGTGTCCCCCAGCCCAGGCAGCTCCAGGAAACGTTGGAGCCCCTTGGCCACCTGCCAGCTGCCTGAGGTTCCTTCTGGTCCCAGGAAAGCAGGGATGGAGGCAGGGACTCAGTGGGAGCAGGGATGGGGAGCAGGGANGGAATGGAGGCAGGAACATGGTGGGAGCAGGGATGGGAAGCAGGAACAGGTTTGGGAGCAGGGAAGGAGGCAGGGACATGGTGGGAGCAGGGATGGAAGCAGGGATGGAGGCAGGGACAGGCTGGGGAAAAGGGTTGGAAGCAGCAGGGATGGAGGCAGGGACATTGTAGGAGCAGGGATGGAGGCAGGGATGTGGTGGGGAACAGGGAAGGAGGCAGGGACACAGTGGGAGCAGGGATGGAAGCAGGGATGGAGGCAGGGACAGGCTGGGGAGAAGGGATGGAAGCAGCAGGGATGGAGGCAGGGACATGGCAGGAGCAGGGATGGAGGCAGCAGATCATCCCAGCAAAGTCTCTGGGTGCTGCACAACCACCACTCCAAACCCTCTCCTGCCTTCCCTTTGCTCCACAGGTATTCCCTGAAAATCAGCAGAGTGGGAAAGGGATGGGTTTTGTGCAGCCAGGCTGAAGGTGAAGATCTCCAGCCCCTAAAAACCCTCCCCCCTCCTGGATCTGAAATCATTCCTGGGCACCGAGTTATGAAACCACAGAAATTTTAGGTGGGAGAGTCAGCTGAGCCGAGGCTGCAGCACTGATCCTTGCTGGGAGCATTCAGCACCACATTCCTCCCTTTTCCCACTCCCCTGCCTGAACACCACCTGGAAGACATTCCTCATTTCCCAAACACTGAGTCCCTACAGCAGGAAACAGAGTAAAAACGGATAAAATCCAATCAAAGATCACAGGGGAGCTCCCGTGGGTTTATCTGTGACTCAGTGCAACTGATCTTCACTTGGAAATAAACATTAAATTTGAAAGCAGCCTTGAAAATCCCCTCATTGTGTTACAGCGCCCAGCACAACATAATTCAAATTAAAATATATTTCACCTCCTACTGTAAACAGCAGCAAGAAGGCAGAGCAGGGTGTGGTGAACAGCTGGAGCCTTAATTCCAAGTGGAGCTGGCAAGTTTAGGCTCCACGATAAAAACCCTGTAGACATTTTGTCTGATAACTGATGAACATCAGCACATTTTCAAACGAGTTGTTCCACTCTCCCAAACACCAGCACCAATTAAGAGCCAAGTCAGATTTTGTTTGTAAAATGCTGGGTCCGAATAATTTGAGTCATTTAAATGCACCAAATGACTGAAAGTGTGTCTTCTTAGTCACGCTGCATTAGGAAAATCTATTTAAGTGAGGAAAAATACACCTACAAAAGCAGCAGCACCGTGGATTAAACATTGCATTTCAGGTTAGCTCACACATATGCACCACCAGTGCCTAATAACCACCTTGAAGCCAAGCAGAAAAAGGTAATTTGAAGACTTAATGTGTCAAAAAAACACCAGAGCAAGGGAGGATTCCCAGCTCCCAGCAGTACAAAGCATTCCATTCTAACCCGGGAGGTTGAAAATATAGCTGACCATAAATAGCACAGCATCCAGATAACCATGTTGGGGTTTTTTTAGTTTTGTTGGTTTTTTTTTTTTTCCCCCTCCCTTACTAAAATATTACCAGAATTCAAGTATCTGCTATCTCCAAAGCTGATCAAAGAGAAAAATATTTAGATTCAGACAAGGGCCTCAACCTTGGAAATATTTATTCATGGGTCTAACTTTAGTTCCAGGCCTGCTCACATGCCTGAAATGAAGCTTGTGTGTGTGCAAGGAGAAATTATACTCCAACTTGTGCCCAGATGAGTAAGAAATGTTGTGAAACCCGTGCAGAGGAGAACAGCCAAAAACTGCTTGCTTGACAGAACTAATCTTTAATTAGGAGATGAACAGTTGCAATAGAAGCTGCTTCAGTGCTTTATTAGGTTCATTTAAATGAGATGTTGCTTTGCTGCAGAAAAACCCTCTGAATGAATGGCAGATTTCAAAGAAAAGCAGCCAACACAACTGATCATGCCAAATTCAGGAGGAGCAACAGCCCAGGGTTGATCATTGGTCTTTTTGACACATTTAGAAGAGGAAAACCAAAGGTTGTCTCAAAGTCTCCCCAGTAAAAACCTCAAAATCTGGCTTTTTAAAATCTCATCCAAATTCAGGAGGTTTCCACCGAGTCAATGAGAAACCTTTGGCCACCATCAGCTCCATGGATTTTGGTGAAAAGTGATTTTAACTCAGAATTGCAGAATGGTTTGGGGTTAGAGCTCATCCTGTAATGGGCCTTTCCACTAAACACCTCCCACTCCCCCAGGCTGCTCCAAGCCCCATCCAACCCAGCCTTGGACACTGCCAGGGATGGGTGTTAAAATTTTGGGAATGCTGAGCAGGATTGCTCTCTCCTCTTGTTCACACATCCCCAAACGGATCCTGGAAAAACCAAAATCTGTTCCTAGGTGACGGGAAAAAATCACTGAACAATTCCAGGACTATTCCTGCTGCATCCAGCTCCTTTCATACCCATTAAACTTCATTTTCAGCACCCTGATTGGACCTCACTGACAGCACTTAGAGAAATGATGCGTTTTCTGTGAAAATCTAGAGGTTTAAAGTGCCCTGAAAGCACACTGAGCATTGAGATAAACGCCACTCTGCAAATAACTCCCAGAATTTCATCTTGGAAGAGACAGAATGAAAGGAAAACAAGGAATGGGAGCTGTTTTCCAGGGTTGTAGAGGCTCAGATCCACCAGAGCAGGTTTTTAAAAGCCCTGACAAAGGTTTCAGGGGAGAGTGCTGACACGGAGCAGCACCAACACGAACTTTCCATGGAGCTGAGGGCAGTTCTGTGTCCCAAGGAAAAGGGCACGGGGCACTGGGAGAGCCAAAGGAGCTGAGCAGATAAAAGCTGACAGGAAAATCCATGGAAAACACGGATGCAGCAAGCAGGAGAAAACACAGCCACCAACAGCAGGAACCACATCAGCCAGTCTGGGACAGCCCTGATCCATCACATCCACTCCAGTCACCCCAGCATCACCCCACGGGAAGAGCAGCTTTCTGCTGGATCATCTTTTCCATGGATCAAAGCACAGAAGAGCTCAGGAAACCACTGAGGTTTTTCCCTAAATAAAAACAAAAAACCCAAAACCCATTGCACACCGATGGCAACAGATTGGACACACAGGGCAGGGAATCAGAGATCCAAATGGGGAGGATTCCTGGGAGCTGTCAGAGCCCAGGGATGGATTTTAGGGACTTGCAGGGAGGCAGGAGGGACAGCAGGGAGGGAGGCACTGCAAGCTCCGTGTTATTTTTGTGGGAGTCCGAGGCAGCAGCACAGCTGACGCAGTGACTCATGGAGGAATCCTCCCCGGCATTATTAACCTTGCACTGCTGACAGCTCCATGGACAGGAGCTGCTGCCTTCGGAGAAGGAATAGGGGAAATTTAGTGCCAACCCCACCTGGACATCCCCAGCACCCTCAGTGCTGCATTTTCCTTCATAAGCATCAGAAATTTAGTGCCAAACCCTCCTGAACATCCCCCAAATCCCCCTGAACATCCTCAGCAACCTCAGTNCCCCCTGAACATCCCCAGCAGCCTCAGCACTCCATTTGCCTTCATAAGCATCAGAAATTTAGTGCCAAACCCTCCTGAACATCCCCCAAATCCCCCTGAACATCCTCAGCAACCTCAGTGCTGCACTTCCCTTTATAAAGTATCAGAAATTTAGTGCCAAACCCCTCTGAACAACCTCAGCCCTGCATTTACCTTCATAAAGCATCAGAAATTTAGGGTCAAACCCTCCCGATCATCCCCAGCACCCTCAGCACTGCATTTACCTTCATAAAGCATCAGAAATTTAGTGNCATCCCCCAAACCCCTCTGAACATCCCCAGCAGCCTCAGTGCTGCATTTCTCTTTATAAAGCATCAGAATTTTAGTGTCAACCCCCCTGAACATCCCCCAAACCCCTCTGATCATCCCCAGCACCCTCAGTGCTGCATTTTCCTTCATAAAGCATCAGAAATTTAGTGTCAAACCCCCCTGAACATCCCCAATACCCTCAGTGCTGCATCTCCCTTTATAAATCATCAGAAGTTTAGTGCCAAACCCCCCTGAAAACCTTCAGCACCCTCAGTGTTGCATTTCCCTTCATAAGCATCAGAAATTTAATGTCAACCCCCCTAAACATCCTCAGCAGCCTCAATGCTGCATTTCCCTCCATAAAGCATCAGCAAATGCCTCCCACTCAATATTAAATCATTTTCAGGCCTCTAATGTCTCTACCCACAACCAAAACACGCCGTTCAATTTTCCTTTCAGGAGAGCAAATGCAGAGTAGCCAGTAGAGCCCATCAGCATATTTCCTGATGGATCAGGAGATGGATCAATGCAAGGGGCTGGTGCTATGGCAACCAACGTGCTGAGCCAACCACTTCAGCTGGGTTAAGATGAATTTGATAAAAATCAAAGCCTGGAAGGCTGGCAAGTTCCATCTGTAGGATGGGGAGGGTCAGGGCTCCAAGAGGGAGGTGTTTCTATAAGGAAAGAGAATTCCACTGATGCCTTCACAGGATGCCTCCTTTTTGAGGTTCAAAAAATTAAATATCTATATAGATATTTCTCTTTCATTCTTGTGGTTGGCTCTGGGTGAGGAGTGAAGAGAAGGTGGCAGCATGAGAAGGGAGCGAGAAAAGAGGAAAGAGAAACCAGCTTAAAATCATGAAAGAAAAACAGAATGCAGAGATAAATCTTCTCCATAAAACAAACAGCGAGAATTTGGAGGTTTGCCTCCGCACATGGAATTTCCTGGTGATTACAGGAATGTATCCTCATGCTGTGTCCTGTAAAAATGACAAGCAGGCTACTCTGAGCTTACTACAGCCAGCTGTAGCTGTTTCCTCAGCGTCCTTCCCTGTGAAACCCTGAGGAGGGAAGGGTTTCAGTCTCTCTGTGAGCAGCAACATTGGGAAAAGGAAGAAGAAAAGCATCTCCAGAGAGGTTCCATCCACAGTTCAGTCATTCACTCCCAGCCCAAGCAAGCGCCTCAGCTTTTTTCCATGACACAAGCACTTGGATTTTTCCAAGAGCTGATGTCAGGGCTTTTCATGGAGAAAGAGCTGCATTTACTGGGCAGGCAAGGAAGGAGGGCTTCCCCAGCAGCCATTCTCAATGTGGCCTTTGTGCTGCTCTGCTGCTCAGGCCAGGACCCTGCAAGAACTTTGAGTCCCCGCAGAAACTCTCCAAAGGGGAGGGAACAGAGACATTTTCAGCAGCCAGGGCTGTTCTTCCACTCCTGACTGACTTCCAAGGCTCAGAGGCAGCAGCAGCTTTCCCTCTGCAGGCCCTGAAGTTGTCACACAAGGCCATTTATTGTTTAATATCCCTACAACGGGGCTGGAAATCGCCAAATAAATGAAAATTGGGGAGGGGGCACTGGAGGGAACATAAATAAACCAGGTTGCTCATGTTTCCTTAATGCTGCCTTTAGATTCAGCCCAAAAAGCAAGATTTGAGTAATAGGGGTAAGGTTTGGCCACTGAATGTAGCTCAGAGCAAGCACAAACCCCGCTCAGAAATTGGTGGGGAACAGAGGCTGCCAAAATCCCAGGTAATTTCCTACTGGTTTCCCAACGTGACTGGTTACAAATTACTGAATCTCTCAGTTTTCACCTCTGGGAAAGAAAAAATTGTCCCAGCTTCGAAACGGGAAAAATATTAAACGTCACAAATGCTCCAAGAGGCCAAGTGTTTTTCTAAAAAGACTTCCAGAAAATGTTAGCATCACAAAAATTCACACAAAACGAGCCCATGACAGAAAAGAAATGTTCAGGGTTTGTTCCTTTCCAAGCTTTTACTGCATGACCCATTTTGCACAAGTGACCAGGTACAGCAGAAAGGTCAAGCTTGTGATTTCAGAAGTTATAACCCGGTTTTCTCACTCATTTATTTATTTTGAAGTAGGCCATAGACAAATATTCCCAGGCCTAGAGAGCTTGAGTGTCCCTGAAGCAAGAAAAAACTGAAATATGTGGTTTGGCCATACTAGAACAGCCCCAAAATATCCAATTTTCTCCATATTTTCACATCACCTTTGCATCCTGAGCTTTTGATTTTTGGAAGAAGGGAATGAAGAGAGGGTAGAACAACGTTTGTTGTGAGGCTTTCACTTGTGAAAAATCCTTTTAAACCCCTTTGCCCACAGCCTGCAAGAACCCAATCAAGCACCGGGGTTTTTCTTGCGCAGACAGGGCGTGGAGTCCAAATTAACCTGCCCTCCCTAAACTGCAGCTAATTACAGGGAAATGAAATGTTTGCTTTGCTTGCCAATAATTGCAACGCAGAGCTGGCTCGGTGGCAGCAGCGCTGCTCCTCCTCCACGGCGTCTGCAGCAGCTTCCCACTGAACTGCCCCAAAAAAATCAAAGCAGCAAGGCAATTTTATTTTCCTGAGCACACCAGAGAGACCCAAAGCTGTGAGTGCCACGGGATTTGCTTTCACCTGACACACACACGCACACACCCAGGGCTGGGATCACTTGTGCTGCCCCAGCGTGGGGAGCAGATTTTTTTTTTGCATTTCATTAGGCACCAAGCCTAGTTCCTTATTAATGCCATACCCAGCTTGTGGTTGTTATGAACCAGCAACGAGCCTGGTGTGGAAACAGTCCTTAAAAACAGCAAAAGACAGCAATTAGAAAGGGAGGAGAGAAAAAAAAACAAAATAAAAAAAAAAGCCCCAACCCCAACACAGAGCGCACGTAATACAACTGGAAATGTTGCTTTCAAAATAGCGTAACGCTGCCTCCAATTAGGCAGCTTTAAGTTTTGCAAATATATGTACAAGGTTCAGAGGCACAGAGGAGAATTTGGCCCAGAGTTCACATTTCTGGGCAATGAGTACAGCTGGCCTGGCACAGGAACACCACACCTCCATGGCCAGGAACTACTGAGAGCGTACGAAAGAACCTGCAGGAAGACATTGATTATTCCTCCTATTTGTCTTTCAGAAGATGTTTTAAAGAAGTGACAAGGCCAAGGTGTGTTGTGCTCATCAGCAGCTTTGCCTGGTTTAATGTGTCACTGGCCACTGAGGTGAGCAGAGGGAAGGCTGGGAGAATTGGGATTGCTCTGGAGAAGAAAAAGCTTTGGGGTGACCTCACTGTGGCCTTCCAGGAGCTGGAGGAGCTGCAGGAAAGATGGAGAGAGAATCTGGGGCTGGGGTGACAGGGCAAAGGGGAATGGCTTCAAACTGACAGAGAGCAGGGTTAGGTTGGATTTTGGGAAGGATTTGTTCCCAGAGCACCTGTGGCTGCCCCTGGATCCCTGGAAGTGTCCAAGACCAGACTGGAACAACCTGAGATAGTGGAAGGTGTCCCTGCCCATGGGACTGGATGATCTTTAAGGTCCTTTCCAACCCAAACCACGCTGGAATTCTGTCATTTCCCCTGCCACAGGTGTCACTACGACCTGACAACAGCAGCAGCAGCACAAGAGCTCAGCAGCACCTTCCCCGTGGATTTACACATTCCAAAGGTATTATCAGTTTGTCCGACCTACTGCACAACCCAAAAGTTTCATTAAGTTATTCCTGTGACAAACGAGGTCAGCGGGCACCTTGTCTTAATTTAAACTTCCCTTCAGCCCTCTTTAGGTTGTTTTAAAGGTTCAGGTGCATTTACTGCTCTGGAAATGTCAGCCAAGACTTTCCTGCCCATCAGCACCAGCAGTTTCTGAGTTCAAAGCTAAGCAGACACTCAACCCAAAAGCACTTCCAGCCCTGCCTTCCCTTCTCCCACTCCGTGCTGAACCTTTGGCCAAATTCCACCCATCCTGCATGGGATGTGCAGACAACATCCACCCCTGTGACCTCTGCAGAGCTTCCAAATGTTTCCCAGCTGCCATAAACTAATTTACAGTTAATGTGTCTAAAACCACCCAAAGGCAAAGCACTCCCAGTGGCTTAATTTACACCAAGGGGAAAAAATTGGATCCACAACTTTACAAAGGAAAGCTGCAGCACGGAGAGAATCAAGAAATCATTACCACAGTGTTGCTTAACCTGTACAGTGTATTTTTAGCTCTTAGCCCTTTCACAGCTAATTCTGCTCAAGTTTTCCTCCTGTAGATACAAACACCAAGGGCAACCAAACTATTGGAGCCTAAATTCCAAGCATGCAACTCAATGAGGATTTCACCTTGCTGGCTTCCACCCCTCCCAGCAGGGTTTGTGTCCCAGCATTCACTGAGATTTGAGAAGCATCCATGGAAAGTTTTATCCACCATACATTGCAGTTTTCCAAAAAAAGAAAATGTGATGTCAGCTGAGCTATAAAGAGATGAGCAGTGCTGTATACTGGAGCTGAAGATATCTCAGTGGGTTAAATGGCTTAAGAAAAAAAGAAAGAGGCTTCTGGGATATGCAAACTAATTATTTCTCCCCTGAAAAGCAGCTCTGGCCCATAAAACACAAGAGGAATGATGCACATAGCACACATTGCAAGAGGAGGGAAAAAATGTGCACAGGCATTTGTGGCATGCTTTGCTCCTTCCCATTTCATCTCCCCTCCATCTGAACTACAGCATAAATCCAGAAAGAGCAATGGGAAGGAGTGGAGCAGAACACAGGATTAGGATTTTGCAGCAACATCAAGCCCTGTTTCTCCGACTGTAAAATGGAAGATAAAAATCCAGGAGTGAAGCTCCTTGTAAAATGGCTCAAGATCCTGAGAACAGCCTGTGAGTCAAACCCAGAGCTATTAATAGGCCTCTGGATGTGTTTGTATCAGTATTTGCCTCTAGGGTCTCATAAAATAAATAAAAATATAAGCAAAAGGGAAAAAAAAAACCAAAACCAACCAACAAATATTTACTCAGGAAAGCTCCCAGCTGCTGAAAGGTGACTGCAGCAAATTCCCCAGGATGTGTGGAAGGGGTATGGAGAAAACCAAGGCAGCAGAAACAGCAATGCCAGACTGGAGTTGTTTCCCCACTGGGTTCAGTGACACCTTCAGCTCTTGGTGCCTCCCCCTCATCAGGCAGCGTGATGAGAACTGCCAGCCCTCACTGGCTGCATTTGTATTTATATTAAAAAACAACAACAAATCCCCCCAGCATCTCACAGCCTTTCTGCATCACAACCTCATCTATCAGTACAAAACACTGCATTTTCTCTCAGTGCTGATGGCTGTCACTGTATCAACACTGCCTCCAATCTGTCCACACCATCATTGTGGCTGACACAATTTGTTTACATTTTAGGACACTTTACAATTAAAAAAAAAATATAAAAACCTCAAATAGATCAGTGAAAAATGAATTCAGAAAAAAAATAAACCCCACCCAAAACACTCAGAGATGGTTGCCTGAGTACCAACAGCTAATTTAACATCAACATGCATAAAATATCAGCTTATCAAAAATCACAGTCCCCGTGGCTGATGAGGAAGGTCTGGTATGGAATTACTGGGAAATGGAAAGAAGGGAGTGCTGCCAGCATCTACATCTAAAGCATCTTTCCAGGCTGTCAAAACCTTTGTTCTTGAGCTCAGACACCAAGACACAGATTTTCACAGCAAACACATTAAACTGGCCATTTTGACAATGAAAATTCAAAGGAGTAACTCAGGTTTACACAGCACCTATTAAAAGAGGAAAAAAAAATGAGACAAACCTCTCCTCCCACCCTTTTTTCCAGTAGATATTAAAGGAAAAATCCTTTCTCTCTGCTCTGCATCCACAGAAGGTATTCCTGGCTCAGGGAATGGGAACAAAGGCTCTGTATTACCTGTTCCACACGCCAAAGTCAGCTGAGCAGGGACATCCCAAAGGCCCAGTCCAGGGGGAGAGCTCTGATCCCAAATCCTCCCCAAGGAGCCCCAGCTGCTCTCTTTGGAAGCTTCCCGGTGTTTTCAGGCTTCTCCTCGGGTATCCTTGGGAGGCATCTGCCTGATTGTTCACTGACCACTCAGGGGAGGGAAGAAACTCCACCTCTTCTCTCCCACCTCCTCCCAAGCAGCATCAGCCAGGGCTGCTCATGGGCACGGGGAGAGCAGCATCCATGGCCAGCCCACAGCAACAGGGAAGCAGGAGAGAGAGAGAGAGACAGAGCTGGGATTTTAAAATTCAGCATTCCCAGCTGTCCTGGGGGGAGGAGGGGGCAGAAAAATGCATATCTATATTTATATATTTATATATATGTGGTAGATGGATATGTTTATTCTCTATATGCATCTATATGCATGCATATAAATATATATATATATTTATATAAAAATATAGATCTGTGTGCATTCCCGCCACGAAATCCCAACTCTGATCTGAGGATCACGAGGCACAGGAACAAAGGCTTGGCAGAGGGCACTGAGATTTTTCCCCTCAATCCACTTCCAGCCTTTCCCAGGGTCACGCTGTGCCACGCTGGGCACGCAGCGGCTCTCCGGGAATTTGTGGCACCTGGAAAAAGCAGCAGGAAAACAGCAGCAGGAAAACAAAACAGCAGCAGGAAAACAAAACAGCAGCAGGAAAACANAAATGAGACAAACCTCTCCTCCCACCCTTTTTTCCAGTAGATATTAAAGGAAAAATCCTTTCTCTCTGCTCTGCATCCACAGAAGGTATTCCTGGCTCAGGGAATGGGAACAAAGGCTCTGTATTACCTGTTCCACACGCCAAAGTCAGCTGAGCAGGGACATCCCAAAGGCCCAGTCCAGGGGGAGAGCTCTGATCCCAAATCCTCCCCAAGGAGCCCCAGCTGCTCTCTTTGGAAGCTTCCCGGTGTTTTCAGGCTTCTCCTCGGGTATCCTTGGGAGGCATCTGCCTGATTGTTCACTGACCACTCAGGGGAGGGAAGAAACTCCACCTCTTCTCTCCCACCTCCTCCCAAGCAGCATCAGCCAGGGCTGCTCATGGGCACGGGGAGAGCAGCATCCATGGCCAGCCCACAGCAACAGGGAAGCAGGAGAGAGAGAGAGACAGAGCTGGGATTTTAAAATTCAGCATTCCCAGCTGTCCTGGGGGGAGGAGGGGGCAGAAAAATGCATATCTATATTTATATATNGCACCTCTGGATTATTTCAGGAGTGGGGAGGCAGGGAAGAAGGGAGAAG
This sequence comes from Hippolais icterina, assembly GCA_013400075.1. NCBI lineage: Eukaryota > Metazoa > Chordata > Aves > Passeriformes > Sylviidae > Hippolais > Hippolais icterina. Next base: position 50,205 of record VWYN01008158.1, read on the forward strand.
GAAACACTGCCATGCACAGAGGCAAACTCAGAGGTCAAACCAGGGGGGCCCTGAGGTTTTTGAGCTTCCCCGAGTGGTCAAGCCCCGGGGAAGGATTGCAGGGTGAAGGGGCTGTTTTCTTTTTCTGCCCCAATAACCTAATGAAGTTTGGGAGCAGTGCTGGCGGGATAGAAATTTCTTCACGCTACACTGTCTGTTTGTGTTTGATTAATGTAAATCTTCCCAGGGCTCCGAGCACGCCCCGGGCTCCGGCTCTCCATTAACAAGCGGCCAAACTGCCACGTACAGAGAGAGCAGGGAAAAACCAGAATCTCTATTTTAGTCCTTGCCATAAACCCCAGAGAACTCCACCAAACTCATTTCTGGTGATTTGATTTGAATTACCCTACTCCTCATTAAATTCTGCTCTTTTTTCCTCCCCCCTCTTTCCCAAATCATGAGGCCCTATTAAAAAATGAAACTGCAGCAAACCACTTTCATATATTAACGAGAGTTATTTTCTTTTCTGCATTTCCTCAGTTCTCATGACCAAATTTTTTTCGCCTGTCCAACAGATGCTGGTACCAAACATCATCTCCAAGCCACTTTTTGCAAGGCTGCAATTACCCAGAGGACAGGAAGCCAAAGAAATCAACTCCTACCCCTCCATCTCCCTGCTCCATGCAATAATTTCCCAGCCAGAACTTGTATTTTCCATGCTTCTCCCTTTTCCAGTGGCATGCATTATCATTTTCGAAATAGCACAGGCCTCCGTCTCATTGGTTCCTATTTTGAAACGTTTGCCCAGCTCCTCAATTTTCTAGGAATTTCACAAATCAGAAAATGTCAGCTCTCCAGAAGAAAATGGTAACCAGAGGCAAGGAGAAAGGATGAGCTCAGATCCTCACAGGAACGCCCCTTCCTGTCAATCCTTGGGAAGCACAAGGGGAAAAAAAATGATCAATATTGGGGTTTTTTAGCCAATGTGGAATCGCAGAGTTAAGGCAGGGAAAAGGGGCTGCAGATCCAGTTTATTCATGCCTGAGTGAGAATCACATGCACCAAACAGCCTCTGCTGAGGGTGTCAAAACAGAGATATTTTTAAACTTGGGTTGCAGTCTAAAATCAAGCATTTCAACATTTTTCTCCCTAATGCTCTTCGTCATCAAGTGAAACACAGATGGGACAACCTGACAGACCAATAAACCTTAATTTACTAAAAAATATTTTGGTTAGAACATTAATATTTCTCATTTCCTTCATTATACAGAGCAAATTCACATTTCCCAGCTGCCTGCCCCAGTCTACCATTACCATCAATTTAAGGTTGAAGGTTGCTTTAGAATCATAAAAATACGTAAAACACTAGAGAATATTATGTATTTTTCTATGTATTTGTGTATTTTATTTATGTATGTGTCCTACATATTTACATCTTTTATATATATATATTTATATATTTATAAATACATATTTATATATATTTATATATTTATAAATGTCTATATTTTTATATATATATAAAATATCCTTGCAAAAAAACCCCTCCAATTCACGCACTTTAAATTTTCATGCAAAATATTTAACTTGAAGTCATTAAAGTCAGTGAGGAGGAACCAGGAATACAAAAGGAATAAGCTTCAAGGCTTTTAACTCAGAAGGGACATTTTCAGTTCCCTGGAACATAACAATTCTGTTGCTGGCACGAGCGCTTGGGAAAAGAGATGCATTTGTACCATAAAACAAGCTTAAAAGGGTCAGAAATGGATATTGCAGCTTCTCTTTGTTATAAAGAAGTCCAACAGACTTTGAAGAAACCAAATGAAATTTCAGCCTATCAGGAAAAACATTTAGTATAAAATAAAAATTACTTTAGGGCACAGTCATGTAAGACTTAACTCTTGTCTGCAGTATTTTTGTTTTTTGCTTATGGAAATAATTAACTTTAAAAAACCTCCAGAATTAATTTTTATTTCTATTTTATCTGCAGTTTTTGGGAGAAAGCAACACAATACATCCCTTTCAAGTGCAAACCAACGCAGCTGCCAGGAAACAGTGTAAAAACAAGAAAGATTCAGGAATGGAAGCTTCTATCTTGCTTCCTACTCTGATTTCCCAGATTTCCTTCCCCCAGTACACGCTCAGTCACAGGACATAATAAGAAAACAATTTGGAGGAGGGGAAAAAAAAAAATGACCATAAAAAGCAAGAAAGTCTGATGCAATCAGGTTTTTAGGAGAAATCAGAGATAGCCAAGAAGTGGCGAGGACTGGAAATGGAATATCACTGTTTTAAATCCACAAGGGGATTTCTACAGTCCTGGACAACAGCAGGAAAGGAGGATAAGGAAAAAGTATGGGAAAAATATGTAATTTTTAAAAATCTCCTCTAAGAACATGGGGAAGATGGGGTAGGAATAAGCAGTGAACAACTCATTTAAAGAGTTGTCGTTGCCTATTTTGAATAAAGAATAATAAAATGCATAAAAACTAAGTTAAATAAGTGCTTCTAAAACATCCCACAAGTTCCAAGACTTGAATATCCCAGGTTTCACTTTCCAGAATTTTGAAATCCCTGTGCTCCATCCCTCTTTGCAGAGATCAGCAATACTGGTCCCCAATATTTCATATTGATTAAGGAATTTTTTTCCTCCTCGCAAAGCTCCTCTCCTTGTTCAAACCCCAGCTCTGCGCTGGTCAGGCTGGGCCATGGTAAATATTTACACAGAATTTCCAGACCTTTACCCCAGCAAGGAGCCAGGCCTGGGAAAAGCTGAGATTCCCAGAGCTCCGTGGGGCGGAAGGCGAGAGCTCCCCGAGGAACGGAGCCCACAGCCCTGGGGAAAGGATCCAGCAGGAGCTCAGCACCCATCCTGCCATGAGATCACCAACTGCAGCACAGCAAAGCCTGAAAGGATCCAGCAGGAGCTCAGCATCCATCCTGCCTGAGATCCCCAACTGCAGCACAGCAAAGCCTGAAAGGATCCAGCAGGAGCTCAGCATCCATCCTGTCATGAAATCACCAACTGCAGCACAGCAAAGCCCCAGCATCCTGCCTGGGAGGTGGGAACACGCTGCAGGCTGTCCCTGCATCCCTGGAGGTGTCCAAGGCCATGCTGGAGCAACCTGGGATCGTGGAAGGTGGCCCTGCCTGTCGTGGTTTATCTTCTTTTTTCTCTGCCAGAGTCAGGATGAAACGCTCAGATAACATTTCTTGTTCAGACTCAGATGTTTATTAATTCTTATTTATTATTATTATTTGTTATTATTATTATTGTTGTTGTTATTAATTAATTCTTCTCTGTATTAGTCTCACAAACTGTGAGTTCTACAGCACTGCTAGCTAACAAAGTAAAAAGGCCTCTACGAGGCCTTTTAAGGATGAAGTGTCCAATTATGAAATGAGACCTAAATTATTTTTACTTTTAACCCAATAACCAAACACCCATGGCCCACAATGCAGATTTTTCTATCCAATTACAAAATACCACTCAAACCCATGAAGAAAAAGGTGAAAAAGAAGAGTTTAACCTATGCCCTAAATCTTCCATCTTGCTTTATATATATTTTATTATACTCTAAACCCTTAAACTCTCAGTTTTGCACCCTGTGCTATCACACACTTCTATTCAAACTCCACCCCCAAAATCCCAGTGCTGTCACTCAATTTTGGGAGCTGTTCCACGGCCTCAGGTCAGTACAGTGTTTGCTTGGGGGTCAGTGCCTGGCAGCACAGAAATCTGAAATTCTCAGTGATGAGGATTTCAACACCTGCCCACGGGACAAAATCACCTTTAAGGTCCCTCCAAACCCAATCCAGTCAGCGATTCCATGATGTGATATTTGCCTCTTAGCTGAAGAACCAAACCTCACTCAGAATTTTTGGGAAGTTCAAACAGGCAGGGATGAAAACAATCTGTTATTGCCAAAGAATTCCACACAGACACCACCAGGATATGGGACAGATGCATTTTTAAGCATTAACATTATAATAATAATTATAACATTATAATTAACAATTAAATAATAATATTATAATTAACTAACATTATAACACATCAATATTTTATCAATAAATAATCTATTTTATCAATACATAAAAAGCTTGCCAGCACATTTTATTAGCCCCAAAAATTCTCAGTGAGGGAATGGCTGCCCAGTTCCCCCATCAGAATATCCAAATACTCCACAGAGCTTTACAATAGCACCGACCCTCATTCCCTGCCTTTTCTTTGGGCCCAGAATGTTCATTTCTCCTATTTTATGTCAAGGAACAAAACCCATCCCACACATCCTAAACAAACAGGAACTAGCAGAACACTGCTATGGGGTTTTTTGGAGAGAATGTGCAAATATAAAAGTAGAGACAAGAAGAAATGTGAGAAATCTGAAATATTTCAGCAAGGACTCAGAGTCCACTCAGTGACCTACACTTTTTAGACACATCTGAGAAACACCTGAGTGTTTTCAAGCATGAAAATCACAGCCTGCTCTGTCAGAACATCCCACAAAAAGTTATAAAGGTGTTAGAGGCACAAACTGCATTTTAATCAAGCGTGGGGAATTTTATATTTTCTTTTCTCCATTAAAAAAAAGAGCCTGTGTGTTGTCTCAAAACCATTTATTGCTCTCAGCAACAGGACTAAGAAATTTTCACTCTGGCTGCTCTGGATGTGTTTTATGGAAAGCAGGAAACAACCTGATGGACAAATAAATTAATATTTCATTTGAGTATCCCAACTCTGCTGGGTTACATAAGAGGCAGTGGAAGGTTAAGATGCAGCAGCTTCCTCACAGGAATTTCTGCAAGTCAGAGGAGACAACTTAAAGACAGCTCAGAGCAGATAAATTCATCATTTTCCAAACCCACTGCTTCACACAGGCAAACCCTTCATTACTTCAGTTCCTTCAAAAACAGAGAACTGAGGTACAGCAACAGGAAATTGTTTTTGCAGGAAAAAAGGAGAACAACAATTGAAGTGGGAATGCTGTCCAGATCAGCCATTCTACCTTACAGCAGTACCAGAATTCCTTTTTTTAAAAAATGACACAAGTCTGTGGCACCTTGGGACGTACAGAAAATATCGCAGATATTTGGCACATTCAGCTTATTTGGGAATAATTCAGCACATGCCAGAATTCCTGCAAACTTTCAGTTTTCACAGCATTTTGCTATGTAAGAGTTAAGCAGATGTTTTTAGGATGGAGATGAGAATTCCTTAAGAAAAACCCTCAATTTTTCAAGCACAATCATGGGCTGTAGCAGTCACTGAGTGAAACCTGAGGACAGCATCCGCACCATGCCAGGGAAAACTCAAATTCAAGCTGGCACAGAAGAAATTAAAGATAAAATCACATCCAGGAGTGCTACCCACAAAGGAAAAAGCAAAAGCGATTTAGACAGGGGAGAAATTGATAAAGTGAATGGGTGGGAAAATCAACTTTACTGGCGGAGATACAACTCAATTTATTAATTTAGGATGATTCACCACCCAAATGCTGTGCTCAGGACAAATCCCACCTCCTGGGCTGCAGGCAGCTGAGCAAAAAGCCCAGATCAGCACAAGTTAGGATTAGACTGGAAACCCAGCTTAGAGTCAATCATTACAAGGCTGAACCACAGCTGTCTGCTCTTAATGCACGGCTGCATTAACCCTCAGAAAAAGGCTTTAAAAATCAGCCCTCAAAAAAAAAAAAAATAGAGAACTGAATCATTAAAACTTTCAGCAAAAAAGAAAAAAATTAACTCTGCGCATTTGCTGCTAATAGATATTATTGCAGTGATCTAAGCCAAGAAAAGAATTAGAGAAAATTATCATTTTCTACTGTGTCACACAACAAGCAGCTGAATGCTTGCTACAGACAGCAATTAAAATAAGAAAGTTCTGGTACAAATATGGAAACTGATTAAAAGACAGCTGTAAAGTCTGCTAAATCTGTGATGATAAAAAAAAAAAAAAGAAATCTGCAAAAGCAAAACATGAAAGATCCTTTATGAAAGGGAACCCTCTTTCAGTTTCATTGTCTGGGCTGACTTCTGGCAGAGGAAAATGGGTTCTATGGAGCTGCATTTAAAAGGTCACGGAGTTTCCTTCCTTGATCTTTTACCATGAACAATTTTAGAAGGCATTAAACATTTCAGAACAGCCTATCTAAACAAATTTTTGCTTATCCTGTCATTGAATTAAGTTCAACCAATTCCAGTAAGTCTGACCAGAAAAAAAAAAAAGCCCCCCCCCC